>CAJPEX010000843.1:0-78174 GCA_905338405.1 Notodromas monacha
CACATCACATTCCTTTGAAGTGCTGAGCAAATCAGCCCACCCATTCCCAGTTGGAACATTTAAAATCTTCAAATGAGTACTGTCTATATACGTGGTATTTGCAATTGAACGTACAATTGTCATCATCGATCCAATTGGGATTGTTGTCAACGATTTATATTTATCTTTTCAAAGTGTCAACAAAACCTCTCATTTTCTGCAAATAATCGCATGAACTGAAATTCATCTGCTGGAAAGTTGACTACAGTGCATTAGTTGGTAAAAAAAAAAACTTCGCTATACTAGCGACACCTATTGATTTGTTGATGACCCTGTAATCTGCAAGGGAGGATATGACCCCGTCACCCGGATAAGTGTTGCGGTCACACTCGAAACAGTAGAAAGATGGAAGACAGAAGAGAGTGAACTCACAGGGAAGGTCCTCTAATCTACAGTAGAGTAGAACGTCTACAGTACTGTCCTACTCTTGTCAGAAGTAAGTACGGTACTGTACTCTATTGCTCTGACTTCGCACAGATGGTGCGACTGATCTCGAACGCCTTTGCTGGTCGATGTTATCAAGGACAAATTGAAAAACAAAGGGTCGTGAGATAGCGTGACATGTGACATTTATTGTGACAGGACTGACAGCTTTTTGTGAAAAATGAATGAGTGCCACTTGAATGTATTGAACAATACTTTCTACTCATTCGAACTTGATGGTTTCGTTCTATTGTAATCCTTCTGGTGCTGAATATTGGGTGCAACTGGCGAGAAACCGTGCTCAACGTGTGTTCCATGTTTATTTTCGATCGTTCGAGGGCCGGGACACTGTTTAATTTGCGCGGATACGTTCTTTCATGGACTGAAAGTGTACGGCAGGGGGCATTGCGGAACTGGCCCCGCGCTGTATCATAGCTTATCATTCGATGTGCGGGAATTCTTAAAAACGTTTGAATCTTCGTTGTTTTCGTGGACAGGTTGCAGTGATGCCTCGCGCATTTCATCACCATTACCCGGATAATGACTCCGCATTGTCAGATGAGCCGGAAGACGGCCGGAACTACGGTCATGTGCATCAGTATCCGAGGCGGATCAGTCCCGACTACCTTGAAGAAGATGAGGTACCCATACCTGTGAGGCCACCAAGAACCAGGGCCATCTCTGATAACCGGAGATACAATGTTAGTAAAATTGAGCACAGGGTACGAATACACCTCACGCACATCAGGTTTTTGAAAGGCCGTGTAGGATTCGAAAGAGAGGACATTGCGAAAAGTAAAATGTTTCCTTTTAGTAAAGAAAGGCAGTTTTATTTTTTTCCGCATTTATCTGAATCAGGCTTTCACCCGGAAGTGAATCAATGTGCATTGGTCTGACAGGCGTCGTACGGTGCTAGCTTCTTTGATTTTTAAAATTTGTAGAAATTGTTTTTTCATTCCATATTCAATTCATTGTAAATTTGATTCAGAATCTAAAATATATACAGTACTGTAGTCCGAATTTCCTAGCCGATGTGGCCTATGCGCGAATTTCTTGATTTTAAACGGCACCATTATATTTGAGCTGCATTTTTCTGAAGGAAGTTCTGTACGTATTCCAGTACTCGAGTGAATGCTTGATTTTTTTGTCAAGAAATTCTTGTTCGAAGCATGTTTTTCAGCGATCAGGAGACTTCGGAGGCTTCTAGTAATTTGGTAAATGTTGCTTCTGATTTTTGAAAATCCGATCCCCATTTGGTTTCAGGTGAATAGAGCTCCTTCTCCGGACTACACGTCCAATGATGACCGAGCCCCTTCAGATAGGGACCTATCTGAGTATTCCATGGAGATTGAAACTAAAGTTCCGCAGAATCACTATGCAGAACCCAGGGCACCACTCCCTGAGTCTCACTACAAATCAAACCTTCAGATGGCCGGCATTTACAAGTCTCCCTCCGAGCTCAGGTATGTTCGAAGTCTTAGATTAAACAGAGGGGGGAAATCGGAATTGCTATGAAAGAACCTCGTCAAATCTTCTTGCGATTCATTCCTCCTCAGGTCACGAAGTGTGGTTGCCGTTTCGGTATAAATGCAGCAGGAAGAACATTGGTTAGATCCTCTTCTGATGTTGAAAAGAGACATTATGGATCATGTCTATGCCCATGAATAGGTTGAATATTTTGCTTAATGAATGTTAGATGTGCTTTTGTTCCGAAAGCTTTGGGTATGCTGCATGACTTAAGCGTATGAGCATTGTTTTTTTTTTTTTTTTTCGTGCAAGGCTTCGTTTTATCTCGAAAATGATCGATGCTTGTGTTCGTAGGATCGTAGCATCTCGTGAGTGTTGAGAAATAATCGTGCATTGACGAAAAATTGCTGAAATTTGTTCCTTCAGTACGGTACAATTGCGTGACGCTATCGTGATTATTTTCTTCGTTCGTCAATGGAACTTGCCAAAACGATTCGGGTAGCATTTGAATGAGTTTTCAGTATACTTCTGCTTGCTTGGAGTTGTAGTTAATGGATTGCTCGTATCAGTCTTTTTAATTTTGCATTTTCTTAGCTATCACACCTACAAGAGTGCTGGAGGCCCGCCGAGAAGCATGCGGAGTGGTGTGGCACCATCTGAGTCGGCGACTGTCAAGACCAAGACCAGCCGGTACGGAAGGATTCAAGTGGACACTGTGGCCGCACCACACCCATACTGTCCAAACACAAAGGGCACCTGTTGTTTGATGGTGCTCTTCAACCTGGCCTTGATCATCATTGTTCTGGGATTCATCGTGGTCTTGCAGATCCGCGACCCCCCGCCACTCTGGTAAGCCCTTTCACAAGTCTGCCTTCATTGCGTGACCGTTGACCGGAAATTATTTATTTAAATTCTTGAGGAAAAACTTGATTCACCTGATGAACACTTCTCGGGAATGGATTAGGTTCGTTAGCCGAGACCTCATTGTATTATTCTATGAAGATGACTAATCTTTTGGACGAGGGCAGCGCAATGCTGACGAATCTATTAAGAAAGAGTTCCTTATTCTCGCTGAGAATTTGCCTTTCAGCGTCATTTTCATTCTACTGTACAGTACTTCACCTTACTGGCATTCCGCGTCCCGGAAATTCCATGTGAAATACATATGAAGAAGTGTTTTTCCGTTTGCATATTGCTCTTAGGTACTTCGGCTTTTGTATGCTGATCTTTGGCTTCTGTACACTCGTGGGGACGTTGGTCTACTGCGTGTACGTGTGCCGGGACAGACCGGATCCGAACACCTTGCCTTATGGAGAACTGTACTGGACTCATCACTGGAGACGCTCTCTCAACTTCGGCCAGAAGCCGAAGCAAAACGAGATTTTCTACCCTCCGGATGATGCCCACAGTTTTCGGTAAGGTCTTAACAATGATCGTGCTTCAATGAATACTTGGTCTTTTCATTTCTTGCTGGGATCTCTCAGTATTTCGTCGGAGGTTACGATAGTTAGCGAGAAATCAAAGTTCCAACATGAACATATTGTAATTGAGTTGGGAACTCAACAGGTCTTCCCCGAGGCATGAAGATGCATACAGCAACTATTCCTATGGTGGACACTCAACACCTGGAAGAACCCATCGGGAAACTGTCCCAAAACCCACAGACTACTACGGCAACTACGAATCAAGAACTCATCAAGAACGTTACTAAGGATCTTTTGTCGCTAAAAAAGGAAATAATTTCGTGCAGCTAATCGGAGGAAATACTCAAGCAGTCAAGACGGAAAGTGCTTTTCTGACGGTACTAATGATCGATTTTTGTAACCCGTTTACTGACGCATATTCATAAAAAGGGTTCACTGATGTCTCGATTTCTTTTGCTATCGGTAGGTTCCCTGTGCAAATTATTGACCGGATAATGTGGGCCTCTTAAAGCTATTGACCAGTAAGAGGAGCCTTTTTCAACCCAATTGTGGGAAAAGTGACGTTAACAATGAACTTATGAGCCATTTGCAGAAGTGCTGCGAATATAGTTCAATCTTTCATAAGATGAACCTCCCTGACTCATTTTTTTTTTGCTCTGACCTCTTTTAGTTGAATTACCCATTTTTTTGTCACCTTGTGTATGAGGACTATATTACAGTATGACACATAATCCAGATTTTTTTTATACTTCAATTCTTTCCTCCGGAGATTCGGAAATTTTTTGCGTTAAATGGTAGCAGGATAAACTTTTTAAATAATATTTTTGAAAGTAACTTTAATAGTGTAACTTAATCAAGTCATGTTTTCGAACTCAAAGAACTCTAAACCTTGATATATTTTATTTGTTTTTGGAGTTCCTTAAAATTTCAGGTGGAGTGGTCCAGCTTAGAACTGGTGGACTTACTGCCTGCGTGATTGCCAAGCATCAGCAAAACATAATAATTTTCCTGGTATGCATGCAACAATTGTTTTTGCAAATGAAGTACTTTGAAAGAATAGCATATTTACAAATTATTTCAGTGAATTGTTCTCTGAAGTACACTATAAGAGCTCTTATGCATACTGTATATCAGTTATTTTGACAAGGGAGTGGTGGACCTGTCCCTCTCCAGACCAGTACTCCACGCCGGCGGAACTCTTGGCAACTGAACCCCCCATCTTATCAACAATTTATGCCGAAACATTTTTTTGTCCTTAGGATTCGTATGCTTCTTTAAGGTAATATTTATACTGTATCCACCAGTATACAAATATACTGTGTACAGTACTGTAATTGACAGTGTAATGGCAATGTCAGTTTTGTTTCAAAGAATTAAGGTTACGTTCTATGAGATTTTACTCACGCTCTAAAACATGGAGTCCTCCATGGAGGGAGGTGCGATTACTGCGCGCATCGCGACCCTTGGATGCGTGAGCCTGACACACCGGTGCCTTGACGTGAACGCGGTTCGAATGTGTTCGAGTGATTAATGTTTGTTTTCCGCATGCTGTACTGTGCTGTATTCACTTCGCTGTTACGGCTGAAAATTGTAGACATTTTCCTTCTGATGTGAAGGTGACTTTTCCGTCTTGTCGGGGGATCGGCACACTTCACTATTTAAACGCATGAAAATTTACTGCAATAGTCTTGGAAGTGCAGGATATAACTACCGGTTGATTCATCGTGATATATTGTGTCTCCTGAAGCATCTGATCAGGTGACGTGATGATTTCTTTCATGCCCTTGGTATCTGTCGTGCGATTTTGAGCTTTGATTTTTGTTGATAATCGCATTGATTCCTCAATTTTTATCCAGATTCTACGAGTTTTGTGATGGAAGATGATGTGTCCCTAGTACAGACCGGGAACGTTTCTCCGGTTCTGTTGAGTGCATTGCAAGTTGGTCGTTTCAAGCGACTTAGTTATGATAAGTCGGGTGCATTGTCAGAGGTACGTGTTTCCTTACGACTTTTGCTCTTAGACATCCTGAGCATTATCCCTCTTACAGAGACAGTCAACTATCTCCTGCGTTATCCGAACCCAGACGATGCGCATATCTCTGAAAAAGGAGTGTCACATTTCCCCGGGTCGCACGCTGTACCGCGCGGATGAACCTGAGTGTGACTCGGAAATTTCAGCCATGTCTACGGCGGACTCCGTGGCTGTGTCAGACACGGAAAATGCTCTTACTGCTGAGCTAGAAGAAACTGATATAATGAATCATATTCCGAATGTTGAACTGGAGGATGCTTACGAGGATGAGTGCAGTGACTTCGGGGCGATTCTTCAGGTTGAAGATGGTTTGAATTACGTACCACACGAGCTGGCTTTGTGGGAAGAACGGCGCCATGAAGTAACGAATGTGAGTTTCCTAAAATATTTCCAACGTTTCGGGTAAGAAGAAATTTTAATTTATTGGCAGAAAACTATGACAGCCCGCCAAGACCAAGTTTGGAACACGTTTGCATTTTTCCGGAGAATAGCTGAAGAAAAGAAACTAGCAGCCATTGAAGCTGCTGCAGAAGAGCGGAGACGAAGAAATTTAGAAGCAGACAAAGATAGAATGTTATGGACTGCCGAACTCCAGAAATTGTCTGCTTCTATCAAGAGAAGTCATGATTCAAAGGCTGAAGAGTTGCAGACGAAAACCGAGACGATTGAAGAAGCTGCCACACAAGAGCGCAGTTTACTGCAAGCGCGATTTCAAATCATTATTGGTGAGAATATCTTTTAAATCCTTCTTCGGAAAAAGTATTCTGACGAGAAAATCGTGTGGATGCTGAGTGATTTTTCATTGTGGGTGACTTTTTACTCAAAGCTTTTCTGCTTTGTGATTTTTTTGTCCAAATTCCTTTATTTTAATCCTCTTCTGAATAAATATTCCTTTTGCAGATTTGGAGAAGTCGATTAGTGATAAGATTGCCAAAGTTCATGAAGGCCTGTCTGAATTCGGAAGAATCTCCCCACGACCACAAGTGACAGACTCATTGCGAGCACACTGCGCTCCAAGTCTTAATCAAGCAAAAAATCTGCTTGATGCCTCAGCGTCAAGGAAATCCGAGGGAATCTGGACCGAAAAAGATGTTGCTCATTTCCAGCAGCAAGATTTGGTTATGGCTAAATGCCTAAGCTTCGTGAAAGAGGCTCAAGGTACTGATTTCAATTTATTGTATTCCGATTTGTCCCATTAATACTTTCGTTTGTTTCAGAAAAACTGAAGGCACGTTTGGCTGAACAAGAGCGTGCTTTCGAAGCCGAAAAAAGCGCTGTAGCTGTTGTCCCCAGTGTTATAGCAAAATCGGCTGCTCCTCCTCGTTCCTCTTTCTCTGTAATCAAGGAGTATGAAAGACTGTTATCCCGCATTGAAGATGTCTCCAAGGTTGCAGAAGCGATATCCTCTGAAGGTGCTTTGAAGAAATATCGCTTTCTTTTGCAAGTAAGTGAATTTCTTACGTTGTCTTCAGTTCGACAAGTGCCCGGTCAGTTCAGCTTGTTTCCAAAACGGATAAAAGTGTGGAACATCTCTTTAAAAAAAAAATAAAGTAAAACTTATCGAATACGATGCAACATTTCTGCGGAATTGTTTCTCAGCGTCAAGCATTTGCTGGTTTCTTATCATTGATTTTCATAAGCTTTTATGAACGAGTTTATTTTCTAATTTTTGAATTGATACTGTAATTACTATTAGGATGTTGTGATCTCCTGCTGTTTTGTGGCACTCTGAATTTTATCGAGATCCATGATCGATTACATCATGAGCTATAGCAAGTTTTGTGTTTTCCGTATTTTTATAATTTCGTTGCTCTTTTATTTGAAATTAGAAAGCTGTCAACCTTCCCATCAATGCTATGTCAAATGACGTAACGTCGAATTTCCGTCAAATGACGGATAGGCTGATCAGTTTGCTTCGTGGACAAGTTGTTGAAGCTGGAGGTAATGAAACTGTCACAACCAGTTTGCATCCTGCTGCGCTACCTTTTTGCATGCTGCGAATGGCTAAAATGTTTGTGGTGAGTTCAAACACTTTTCAACTGTTGTATTAGTGTTTAATTTTTCCTCCTTTGAAGTAACTTGCGTGTAATACCGTATTTTCGTCGTTCTTGATGTATGGGTCAGCAGAAATTCGTTGCTCAAGTATTGGCTGATTGATGTTGCTTTTCAAATTAAATTTACTTTGATTCGTGAAATTAATTTAGGGTCCTGTGTAGGATTTTTGTGCGAGAATCTGCAAAATCAGTGCCAACGTTTCTCTCAATTATTAAATTTATTTAAGGCATGCGACAAGTTATTAATTTTCTGCGCATGCTTTTTAATCATATTTTCAGAGGCAAGCTGAAGAGCAGGTTGCGAGCAAACAAGAATCTGCATTTCCTCTTGCGGCAACAATCGTGAGCATTTGGCAGAGTTGTCCGGAATGGGGAGATGTTTTTCTTGGAACATTGTTCAAAACATGTCCGTACATAGTTCCGTATTATCCGAAATTATCCGGAGATGCCGAGCAAAAGTGAGTGAATTTTGTTGTGTTTTATGCAGCTTGGGAAATTTAATTTCTTTTAACCTGAAGGTAAATTTTTTTTCAGTAAGCGGTAAAAAGGTTATATTCCTCAATAGTTCTTGATTTGTCTCAAGTGTGAATAATTTATCCGATTTCAGAATCTTTGGGAAAAAAGTTATCAACGGTGTTTTGGAAGACGATCTGCTGTTCTACAAACGAATGGGTGGATTGGCAACGATTTTTGGCGCAATTGTTCAAACTCCGGTTCATGGCGAATCTAAGCACCCTTGTGGACCTGTGAAAGGATGGGAGCTCATGTCACACACACTCAATCTTGGTTTGTTAATCTCCATTTAACATTTCGGCTTTAGCTATTTTTCTGAAATGTTGACCCTTTTAGATCAATGAATATACTTTGTTTGGCGCTTGTCAGTGTTCACAAGGTTCAAAACATTTTGCCCCCCTCACACAGACTTTATATTCATACTATATTTCGTTGGAACGCATTGACTGATACATTCGAGATCATCGCGAAAGCCTCAAGTCACGTGAAAAATGATGCTGGCAGCTAGATGTATTGCATTAACTTCGGTTTTCGTTTTTGCGGAATTGTCGCTTTTCGTGTAGATAATTATTCACTATCCAGAACAAAAACCGAAGTCCATTAACCGGGGCACTACGAGAATGGCTCATTTATGAGCATGTTTCTCGTGGTACTGACCTGTTTTCAATTCTGCGGTATCAATGTACGGTAGAATCTCTTCATAACAAATTAGTTTTGCAGGTGCCTGTCTAGCAGCCACGTTGTTATTCAAATGTGAGAAGCTTCATAACGAATTTATTGTTGTAGCAAAGCTTTTTTTGTGTGTGAATAACAGCTTATTTTTAACGTGATTTCATTATGACTACGCGCGTAGCGTAGTTGCATTATAAATCGGAGGTTCACCGGCCAGAATCCTTATTTGACGCATAATTAATTTTCCAGAGCCGGTTCCAGGCGTGACTGCGATCATCCTCGCCGACTTCCTAAATGTAGCTGGTCATCGCATGAGTGCTGTATACAAATTGCAATTTGTGAAGCTGCTCAAATGCATTAGAGCGCAGCTGTTTCCGAGAATAGGCGCAGGAATGCCGGTGGTGCGATTGGAAGAAGTTGTTGACGGTGGCCTTAGATCTGGAGGAATGATGAACGTGCCGAAGGGTTATATTGCAACTGTGATTAAACCTAATTGAATGCTGGACGGATCCTAGGAAAAAATGGAAGAACTCTTGTTATCCGGGCTGTCATTAATCTGGCCATATTTTCAATTCTATGAAAGAGATGACTTGTTTTTTTTTATTTTTATGCGAGAAGCTTCATTTGCGTCTGAATGAGGCGTATAAACTCGAGTACCTCGTATAATTTCTCCCTAAACTTTGATCAGAAAGATCAGACGGGCGTTATATTCAATTGCAGCGGAAATTGAGTTCAATGAATTTTTTTCTTCAATTATGTATTTTTGCTCATTCTCCTTTTATTTATTTTCAATTTTCGCGTTTTATGTCGTACCGTATATGGTAATTATCCAAGCTGCCTTAATGCGTTAATGAGCTGCAAGATTTCCGGGTATTTTCGGAATATCGTATTACCGTAGGCCAGTTGCAGCGAAATATTTAATCGAAACGATTGTTGAAATTTCTTGAACCTGTATTTAGTGAACTCGATAATACGTGCTGTTGTATGAGCTGGCCGAAAGTCCGATAACCCGGATAATGTGAGTTTCTTTTTAATTCCGATTTTCGCGCTCAGTTTGAATTTTCCACTTTAAAGATCAGTTTTCTGTTTATCGGCTTTAGATGTTGTCGGTTTGTTTTTGTTGGATTTTGTGGCGGCCGAAAAGCGTAGAGATAAAGCTCCTGAATTTTTGAACCTTTTATTTTCTGCCTTGTCTTTTTTTCTGTGTCCGAGAAGACAATCATTGTTTTTTGAAGACATAATTTTGTAGGGTATGGTTTCGTTACGTACATCAATGATGTTCCCGCTATAAAGCGGAAGATTTTATTTTTTGTGTGACCTGAAGTGATCGCTTTAACATGGATCAACTCGTGAGTCACAAATCGTCCATTGTGACGGAAGGCGATATGAGCCTAGATTCCAACATGGCCATGACCGATTTGGACAAAGGTGAGGCGTCTTTTGTTCAAAGCGTTGGAATTTTAAAGCCAACATTTCATTTTTAACTCAGGCCTGAGATCATCGAACGTTGGAGAGCAGTGTGAAGCCATTGTTCGAGTTCCACGCCTGTTTGAGAATTATCCGTTCCCCATTTTGATCAACTCCGCGGTCTTGAAACTCGCTGATGTTTTCCGTTTTGGGTGAGTACGCTCTTTATGAAATAATACTGCATCGTTGGTTTTTTCATCATATTATCCTGCTTTGAATCTGCAGGAATAATTTCCTTCGCATGTGCGTGTTGCGAGTTTGTCAGCAGTCGAGACGCCATCTCGACAAGGTGATAAACGTCGACGAATTCGTGCAGAGAATATTTTCCGTCATACATTCGAATGACCCTGTTGCTCGTGGACTGACGTTGAGATTGCTGGGCAGTATTGCGGTGATTATCCCGGAAGCTAAGGAAGTCCATCATGCTATTCGCAGTGCGTTGGATTCACATGATCGCGAGGAGCTCGAAGCAGCAATCCTTGCTGCTGCAAGATTCACCAAACACTCGAAGTAAGTCAGGAAACTTTTGAAAAAGAGAGAATGAATGAAAATGCGCGAACACCGCGTTTTTCAAGGTGGTATGTTATAAATTGTGTTGCTTGATTTACAGAACGTTTTCGACGAATATCTCGGGGAAAATCAGTGAAATGATGGAAGGACTTTCGCACCCAGTTGAAATCAAGATCAAACTTCTTCCCATTTTTGGCAACATGCACCACGACGCTGAAACAGCTCTAACTGTTCGCTCACTATGTTTAGAGCTCCTTCGAACGTATCCTTCTGTAGAATTCAAAGTTACGACTATCCGAACTTTGACACGCCTGTCGATCGCCACTTTAGTGAACATCCCGGAACAAGTCTCTCTGCTGATTGAATGCCTTCAAGCGGATCATAGAGACGAAGTGAAACTCTGCGCCCTTTCAGACTTGCGACTGGTGGCGAAAGAAGCGCCGCATTTGTGGACTCAAGAGAATTGGAAAACTGTGGTGAAATTTGCCGAAGAGCGCCGAAACGAGCCTGTGATCTTCTCTGCGGTTTTGGTATTGCTCGGCTTGTTGACCGAATCAGGTTCTCTTCCTGAATTCGTACACGACCGAGCTATGCAAAAGTTGTGTTTGGAGGCCGCGGCAACGTCGCCGGTCGCCCGTGTTGGAGTGGAGGGTGCCGTTGTGCTCACAACCGTGGTAACTTCTTTGTTACGCTCGGGAAGAACGGATGAAGAGTTCGTGGAAGATGCTTTACTGGCTATTCAGGACCGAGTTTTCCGTTGCTTAGCCGCCCCGGACAAAAACCGCAACAGCCTGAAGCGACTTTTGTGTTTAGTGGTTAAACTAGCGTCGTGTTGCGATCAAGTGTGCGCGCGATTAGTGACGATATTGACGCAGTATTTGACGAGTGATTCGGAGGTAATGGCGAATGCGTTTTGTGGTATGGGAAGTGGTGGATGCAGAGACGCATTGGGGCCGGTGAAAGAGCGTGTGATGGGCTTGTTGAAAGACCAGTCGGTTGGGATGAGTTCCGAAGTATTTGGGACACTCATGACGTTGTTGTTTCAAGCTACGTCCGGGCTGGCGGAATGGAATGAGAAATTGCGAGAGATGATTGTGTTGAGAGCTGTGAGTGTGGATCCCTGGGTCTTGTACAGGATTGTTCGACAAGCCGCAAGGTGAGTTGGGTTTGATTGGATTTACGCAATGTTTTCCCAGAAGTCTTGCGAGTCACTAGCAAATTTGTCTTTGATTCTGGTGTAGTCTTAAATTCCTGTATTTGAGGAACTTACGGAAATCACTGGGAAGCGTTTTCTGAAATTGTACTTGGTACTTCGCCAAATTTCACGGTAACTTCTGCTGTCCAACGGTTTCATTCAAGGTCACCCCATTTTCGTCATAATTTTCCACTTTTTGCCTCTTGATCTTCAAAAAATCACTGAGAACGTAATTTCGCCGTAGAAGTTTTTAAAACTGCTTAGGAATGGTGTTGAGGTGGGATCTTTATCTCTGAAAAGTCTTTTCTAATTTTCTCCGTCTTTTTGAAAATTACAGGAAGACCAAAAACTTGTCTCCTTTTTTAAAATGTGTTTATTTTTGGTTTGGTGGTCTTTTGCGGAATTGGCTGTAATCAAAAAACTATATGTCGTCGAAAGAAGATAGTGTGGCTCCATTTGGTTGCATTTACGATTTTTGGATGATTCCAACCTTTTCCCGGAAATCTCGAGCATTTATCGCCAAATTTGTGCGCCAGTTGTCCATTTATGAATTAAACCGTGAGGTCTTTGAATTGTTATCGCATTTGCGAAAAACTCATCTTGAATTTCAGGTACGGACATTTTGAATGGGCTTCTGCGCAGTGTCAAACGCTTGAAGGGCATGCAGTGAAAGAAATGACGGTTCATTGGTTCAAATCCCTGCGATACGCATTTGTTGCTGAAACTGAGCTAAATAGAGCGTACACGATTTGCAAGTCGAACTCCATGGATCGCTGGGACTCGTTGAGCCGATCCATAATTTTTTATCACAACGCTCTCATATCCTTGAAGGTACTTCATCTAGTTGATACAGATTTACTTTATCTTACGCAACGAAAAAAAATGTTCGTTCTAAACGATTTCGACTAAATAAAAGAAACACAAAGAAGACCTTTTCCTGTTCTCAATTTATTAAAATAAACTGTTGATCTTTTTAAAAGGCCGTTGGCTCAGCCGACGTGAGCTCTTACTGGCGCGAGGAGTTCCTCAAGTTAAGGACGAAGATGCTGGAGGCTCATCGGTCGTTCGCAGTTGCAGTGACGGGTTTGTCAACGTGTCCCCCGCCATCTAATTGGCGAAAGAAAAATGGAAATTCACCGCCGAAATCGAAGAAAAGTGTCAAAGAATCTTCCGACGCCAGTGATGACGTCAACGGCGACGAAAGTGTGAATGGGGATGATTTGAGTGGCGATGATTTTTATCGTTACGGATCTGCAGCTCATCAGGTAAAATGGAAATTCACGTGCAAAATCATCTTTGTAGGGAATTGACACCTGGCAATATATTTTAGCAACTTTAATATAATTTTTGTGGAAATATTTGATATTTCATCGCTCAGTTGAACAGGGGAAACAATCCTGCAATATTAAAGAACCAGTCTGGTGCGTCAGACAAGATTTACTTTTGTAGGTCCAGAGCCAGAATTATTGTTTCCTTACGATAGAAGCTCAATCTGAATATTTTCCTGGATGATATTAGCGCATTTATAAAGTTTCTATTTTTGAATTAGAGCGAAAATATGGCACCAAACTACCGATCTTATTTGCGACCTTCTAACAGTGAATCATCGTGATTTTTGACGCACAGTACTTTCTGGTGCTCAAGATGGACTGTGAACCAAATATTGGCGTTTTAGAATTTAGAAACAGTGAATTTATGAATAAAATTTTGGTCGGATGTCGAATTCATCTGGTCGTAATTTAATTACATTTATTTCGTGAATCAAAATTAAGTTTATGGAATCGGTCCACCAAGTTTTATCTGCCGATGATAGAAATTTCTGAGTGGATTTGCGAGACGTTTGCGAAACTCCTCGTATTCTCAGAAGATTTTTTTACATGTATTTTTTGTGTTTCAGCTCCTCAAAGTGACGTCGAACTTTCGACACGTCGCGTCGGGATACGAACAGTTGATCGAAAAGTCCTTCGATGCAGATCCTCAAACGTTGATCTCGATTTCCCTGTGAGTCCCAAATGAATTTCATATTTAAGCATCGTTTGATGAATGCAAACGACATTTTACAGATTAAATCAGTCCTGTGGCTTGATGGCGAATGCAGTACAGTTCGCAATGATGAGAGCTGGTGCAAGAGCTGAGGATGGGGATGGAAAACGCATCGGTTCCTCCTTCTTCATCAGGTACGCTATTTTTGATTTTTCTCATCCCTTTTCTCATTTCTCTTTTAATGGTGAGCATTCATGAAAAAGTATTCTTAGATCAGTTAGATGTCATGTTTTGTGTATGTGTTGGTCAATGGATGACTCGAGTGTCAACTTTTTCATTCTAGCCCGCACAAATCTCTCGATGTAGAGAAAGTAATTTTCAAAAAAATAAAACATCGAAAAGCTTAGGATATACTGTAGTGGTGATTCAACCTCAATGATATTTTTGGATTATATTTTTAGGGACGCCATTATGGATTCCGCTGCGTTGAGCCTGGAGCATAAGATTCAACTCGAATCTCTCAACGCCTGCAGTTCTGCCCTGGATCGTCTGATGGGAACATTTGTGAAATCAGGCGATAAAAGCTTCTCCCCGCGACTCGTGGCTGCCGTTTTGGACATCACCTCTAGTCTATTCTGCGTTCCTCTCAGCTTCCCGCGTTTCTTCTTCCAACACGCGCAGAACACGGCCATCAAGCTCAACACGTCCCCGGAAACAAATTCTGCGTCATTTTCGCAAAGTTCAGCGCCGAATTTGGCAGTGAAAATCGAAGGCGTGATTGAGCACGGCGGGAAACGGAAACCCTTTCGGCGTGTGTCTCAGGTTGTGGTTTCAGTGAAAGCTCACGTGAGTGCCGGCGGTATGACTCAGACTTTGACGCCGAAAAACGATTATTTCACTGCGCAATTTCTCTTGAACACGGCGGCCATGATGTCGGGCTCTTCGAATGTCGTGATTGAAACGCATATTGTGGATGAGGAGGGACGGGTCTGGGATGGTGGGGTCAAGGTGCTGATGCCTTTGGGCGCTATGCCGAAATTCGGACCCGGGCTGAAATTGGGCAGAGCACTCGGAAGATCTGAGAGCCCGCAACTCGACAAGGATGCTCTGTCGATCGCGTGATAATTGCTGTGTGTTTTGAAGTTACGTACTGTACTTTACCGTGTTTTCCTAAAAATAGGTCGCAGTAAAAAATGTCTTATTTCTTCGAATATAAGAAGCAATTTTTTTCAAATTGACCAAAAAAAATCAGCGTGTCTCGTATTTTATGTCGTTTCGATTCGCAGGGATAGTATATGAAGGCTCCTGACCGACGCAATTTTATGAATAAAATTGCTTGAAATTTACTCTATTTATTCCATCTGCAATTCTGAGTTGAAGCCCTGATTTTTTTAAATAATTAAAATTCTGGAATAGGTAAGTGGAGCATGAGTAGGATCCAGAGTTTCATCCGATTATGAATAATTGATTGTGTTTAATGATTATTAAGCGTCGTTTATTTTATTGGAAATGGGACCCTACGTCCTTCCAATAATTAGCACCCCTCCAAAAATCAAATTTCATCTCGCAATAATTTCGAAATAATGAAGGATGAAGAAATTTCTACAGTGACACCCTGATAAACCTGTCAACCTTGGCAACTGCCAACATATTTTGAAGAATGGATCTTCATTGATAACGTTATCTTCCAAAATTATCGACAACTCGGTTATGCTCTTACCTATTAATTTTTGTATACCACAAAAGACATAGCATAATTTTGTTGAAGCTGTCGTCTAGTTGATTTTTGAAAATTTGATTTTTTTTAGTCGTTCAAGTTGAATGTGATTTCCGTTGCAGAAAAAGACGTCGCATCTGTTGAGGGGGCGGATAAGTTTTATTTTCGCTCTGGGAAAATTCCGGATTGTGGGACACGAATACATGACCCATATTTTCTTTACCTTTGTAAATTTTTTACAATCGCGCTTTTGCTGGCAAAAATGAAAAAAAATTTCGAAGCGGGAAATTTTGATTTCTTTCGAAATTTTAATTCGAATGCGTAATACTGTATACTGCTGTTCCCTTTATATCTTTTCAGAATCTTTTCCCCTGGAAAGCTGCGACGTGATTAGCATGAATGCGTTGCCATTGGAGGTAAATAATTGTTTGCGTTCCAACGGAATGAGTTTTCTTTCAAGAAATTGGCTCTTGATTTTCAGTTGCTCGCTGAAATTTTCTGTCGAGTGAACTTTGGGGATCTTCTTGAACTTCGCCTCGTCTCCACGAAATTCAACGAAGCTGTAACTTATTCAGCTGACCGGTTTTTGTATGTTATAGCGGATCCATTCCTTTCGAATCCAACCGAAATTGAAGAAAATGTGGAATCATCTGCCGAAACCCTGAAGAAGTCTTCGTTCCCGTTTCATAATTTCTTCATTAAGTGTTCAAACCTGCAGTCTTGTTTTCAGTCAGCGAAAGAAATCACTTTGAATGGAGTGGAAATTACATCGAAATTAGCCGAGAAAATCTTACAAAACGCGTCCTCAAGCCTGAAGAAACTCTCATTGGAAGACTGCAATTCGATTTTCATCACTGGTCAGATTTTTCGTGATTGGACCCCAGATCAAGCCTTAGAAAATCTAGTCTGCCTTCGAGTGTCGGATACTCGTTATTTGAGCGATGATATCTTCAGCAGAATTTTGCCATTATGTCCGAATTTGCGATCATTGGAACTGGAGCGATGTCAGATTTCTTCGCATGGCATGGTTCACCGGAGATTTTATCCCGCGGGAAGGGATGCTATGCTGAGTCAGTCTTTGCTGTCTGTTCAGACTGTGATGAGACTTTTGAGCAAACATTGTAGAGCGATGAAGTCGTTGAGTTTCTGTGAAATGGCTCTCACAGACGACTTTGTGGAAGAACTGTGTGGTTGTAGAGCGTTTCAGGATTTAGAAGAGCTCAGCTTGAACGTATGTCCGAATATTTCTGAAAGAGGATTCTTGCGTATTCTGCAGAGTTTCCCAAAACTGAAGAAGTTCAGTTCTGTGAAATCACTTCGTGTGATTTCTGGAAATTTGGTGTCAGCACTGGGATCTGATCTCGAAGTTTTGCGACTTGGAAGTTTTGCCTCACTTTTCACTCTTAGTGGAGCGCCGGATGACCTTATCTCAATTTTCAATCGGAATCCGTCTTTACATACGCTTGTCCTGCGTTCAACGGGAACCATTCCACTTTTGAACGCATCCATTGTTGCCGATATGATGGAGAAGAAGATGAAGTTCTTCGAGTCATTGACGGTCTTGGATTTGTCGGAGTGTATGTCTGAATCTTGCGATATTGAATGTACACTGGATATACTGGGTAGGACACGGGGACAGCATCTAAAAGAATTGTATTTGAGCAACGTTCCTAATTTAACATTCGTTGCTCTTTCATTCGTTTTCAAATACTTAACCAAACTGAGGCTATTGGATCTTTCGAAATCCGTGAAGTTAGAGGACGATCACCTGTTTGGTTGCCCTGAAGAAGGAACGGAACCCGAAGTTGTTGTGGTGCCTCAGATGTGCTCATGCAACGCAACGCGTTCCAATATTCTTTCTTGCAATCTTAGAAGAAACGCGTCGTCAACCGGCTGTTCGTTGCTGAATTTAACAGGTTTGATTTTTCTTTGGTTATCAGTTTTTGTTCCTCGAAGAATTGATAGAACTGTTTTCATGTAGAACTTCAGGTCTTGAATCTATCTTCGTGTGGTCGGTTAACGGAGGTGGGGATACTTCATGGCCTCGGTCATTCCAGCCTCCACACTTTAGACATTTCGTGCAATCGAGTGAGTAAAGGTTCTTTCAAATACGATGTGCGACGTTCGTAGCATGATAGATTACAGTACTGTGTATACGGTGCATGATACCTTCAGCAATCGATTTTACTCTCGAACCTATGAAAGTACTGCCTTCCGAAAACGGTTCGTATTTTATTCAAATTCAAAGATGTCCCGAGGAGCCGTGAAACCGGTGGCGATCTTGTTGCCATCCCTGAGAGATCTGATTATGGATGGATGCTATGGTGTTCAAAATGATGATATCATCACATTTGTTCGTGATGCAAGAAGGCTGAAAAGGCTCAGTTTGCGCGTGAGTATTGTTTGGCAGCTATAGTTAAATTTCAATTTTAAAATGAAATTTTTGTGAACATTTCATATTCTATTTCCTTGTTGATCTTTCAGGGGATTAGAGAACTCAACGAGTTTGCTACCGAGTAGGAGTCCTACTTCAGCGACGGGATATTCGTGAGAATTGCTGTGTCAGTTCTTTTTTGAACCCAAACGTCTATTGTGCGAATTTAATAGAAAAAATTGTCAGTGGTCGTCGTCCTTTTGATTTCCTGTCGAATCGCTGAGAGTTATGTAAGTAGTTTGACTGTAGTGGGAATGTTTCTGCATGCTCATTTGAATCGATGCCTCTACGATGGTAACCTGATTTACAAAAGGTTTTTTTTAATGCGTGTTCCGTATCAGGAATTTAGAATAAATTCATGAATTCGAGACTATGTATTACTTCGACGACTATGGCGTGCAAAGAAAATACCAGCAAAATTCTTGGTGTCGAAGTAAGGTGAGCATGAAATCCATACTGCAATGGAATGGGCTAATGGTATGGAGATGGAGAGATAACTGCCTGATGATAGGAGAGCGACATCTATTGTTAGTCGACCGCTCATGTAAAGCGTTGGAGTACATCAAACACGTCTTAGTTGTGTACGCCAATTTGTGAAGTTGGTACACCTGCAACACCTTCATGCTGTAGTCGGTGTGGCTGGCACTCCTATTGGGTTAGTGAAGCGCCCGACTTGAATGCGGGCGGATGGGCTTGACGGAGGTGAATCTTCGCTGGATTTTCTCTCTGAATTTTTGAATCGGTAAAATACGTTCGTATGTGTCCGTGATTTGCAGTGTTTAATTCAGTGAATAGTAGCTTGTTGTCGACCAGTCCATGTTCCATAGTCCGATAAGTGACTTTAGCCGTCATTGTAGCTTCCTGCAGGAACTTCGAGTATTGTTGAGCTATGTCCGCCGGAAACATGAAGATTAGTATTTCGGATGTCTTGCACTAGCTAAAATAAATCGACGCAGACATGACAATCATCGCTTTCCTGGTTGACACTTCCGCGTCCATGAACCAGCGCACTATCGCTGGTGGACGACCGACATTACTAGATATGGCTAAAATTGCCATTGAGTCTTTCATTAAGGTATGTTGATGATTCTAATTTACATTATTTGTCATTTTTTCTTAATTTTTCTATGGTTTTGTAGATGCGGAGTAAAAAACTTCCCGAAGCTAGTGGGGATCGGTACATGTTACTGACCTTTGAAGAACCACCTTCTCATATCAAGGTAAATATTCGACTGCTATTTTCTGCCTTAAATCATCTAAGCTGAAGATTTCATTTCAGGTTGGCTGGAAAGAAGGAATGAACGTTTTGATGCATGAGCTGAAGAATTTGCATGCCATTGGCATGACTACTCTGGGAGCAGCCCTGAAGAACACTTTTGATTTAATCAATTTGAATCGAATGCAATCAGGCGTTGACACTTTTGGTCAAGGTCGCAATCCTACGTACATGGAGCCGGCTGTGGTTGTTGTTCTTACAGATGGAGAGCGTCTAACTGACGTCAATGGCGTCAAGGAAGAGGTAATTCAGTTTTATCTGCATCGGGTTATGAACTTACTTTTTGTAAAGCGAAGCAATAGAACAGAGCGACATGTGGTCATTGTGCGATTTTGAGAATGGAGATAATCTTCTTAAAAATGGAAGCTTTTCCGAATTACGCTTTTTTTACGGCATTTTAAGATGCATTTGAAGTGACAACAAAATTCCTGCAGAAATTGGGTTAACATTGATGGAATTTTCAGAGTATAATGCAGGTACTTTCCTTTGCTGAAAACGCAACAGCAATTCAGAACGCGCCTTATATCCCTCGATTGATTAAGTCATTCTTTCTTCGCTTTTTTTCACTAATTGGAGACGAATGTGATTCATTCCAGATTGAATCGGGATCAACTCTGAGTTTGGTTGTAATGGTTGCAAAAGCCAGATTTATGACAAAATCCAGTATTTAGGTTCAAAATACTGTTCGTTATAATTTCAGATTTTACACATATATTGATTAAGAATTGCAGTTATAAATCAAGATGGTTTTTAATTTACATTGCCGAAAAAAAAATCTTTAATAACAGCTAGTCTAATCGTCCATTTTGTTGGATTTTTTCCTTATGCTTTATTAATTCAGGCTCTTTACTTCAATTTCTTTCATTTTTTCATTGTTTATTTTTTTCGTTTGAATTTTTATATTGAGCAATATACATACAGTACTTCTACTTATTTTATTTTCCCTAGTTGTCGTTTCCATCTCAACCGCAAATTCCTGGTGCCGATTTATGCCGGGATATTTACCGATGGGATCAAAGAGTGTTCGCACTTGTTCTGAGACTCTCTGGTGCGCCTTGTGGCGATTCCAAAGAAGCCACGCTAGTTCCCTCAGATCGCTCACCAGTCGACGGCCTCTGTGAACAAACTGGCGGTAAGCTTATTTATCAAGATCTGTCATGGAATCCGATATTTAAAAATGTTATGTCTCTTTTTTAGGTCGATCTTATTGCATTACTTCGCACAGAATGATGATGCAATGTGTGGAAAGCGTAGTGGGAAAGATTCAGCTTGGCGTGGTTTTCCATTTTGAAAGAAGTGGACCCGATATCTCGTTAACTGACGGTAAGTTGTCTATTTGACGGGAAAGAGTTATTCCATTTTATCCCCTGATACTTTAATTGCAGGCATCACTAAGTCAGCGGATGCCCTCTCCTTACCTTACGATCCTCTAAATCCTGAGCATGTTCTTCCGGATAATCTACGAATAACCGTACCTGGTTCCATCGGTAAGTTGAACGTTCTATTTTCGGTGCTTTAATTATTCGTAACCTGCTTATCTGTAAATTTGAGAGATAAGAAGTAAGGTGAGGCAGTTATGTTATTGTGTGCCAAGTGTATTGCAAATTTTTTAAACTGATACTCTTTTATACCATTTTTGCCCGGTTGACAATTATTCGGTGGTTTTTGAAGGAAATGATTCATCACGCCCTTTGGTGCCGAATCCCCTAGCTCCGGCGATTCAAACATTCCCGAAGGATTGGAATTCTTGTCGAAAAATGATTTATGTGAACAAGGATCCAAAAAAGGGCACAGTTACTGCGTGGTGGCCGGTTCCTGAAAATTTCTGGCCTGATATGAACGCACAAAGTTTGGTACGTTGGCAATTTTTTGTGTATTTTTTGCAATTTTTTCCCCTTCCGATGAATTTTATTTTTTGTTGATTTTTTAATGTAATCATTCAGACGTTTTGATAGGATCATTTTATTTTTCAACATTACGTAATTGGCGCTTTATTATCATTTGAATTTATGATTGCACAAGCGTCTGAAAGCGACTAATTCCGTGATCAGAGGTCATTTGATCGCCAAGTAGAAGCTCAAGCCAGACCTCACGTAAAAGTTTCCTTCCTTTTTTAGTTTAATGTGTGATTTTCGTGTTCGTTTTGTCTGTGAACACGTTCAATATCTTGAAGCACTTTTCGTAATAACCGTAAAAATCTAACGGAATGTTCGCTATAAAAACCGCATTTTCATGAGGGATTGATGATAGCATTCAAAATGATCCCGGATTATCTAGTTTTGGGACCTTCGCAATTCTAAAAATTGAAGTACTGTAGTGTTTATTATAATTTTTTAATTATTGCTGGGGGTTAACGGAAGATCTACGATCTCTCGTTGCTTGTTCGGTTGATTTTTCATCACCAAAACTGATTTTTCCAAAATTTTCCAACAAACCAATGTGAAACTTTTTCGAAATTCATGATCCATATTTTAGCCGCTGTTCATCCTTTTGGTCAAAATTGGTGATCGCCGAGAAAATGGTGTAAATCTATAGAAAATTTAAGCTGGGAATTAAACTTAGAAGTTGTGGAAAAGTAAAAGATGTGTCTAATACCAGCAACAACAAGAAAGACATTAAACTGGTCAGGGTTAATAAAAGTTCGTAGAAAGTACTACCATCAAGCACAGTACTTGCGGAGCTAACACGAACTTTTGCATGTAATCTTTCGCATAGTAAATTTTTAATGGGCGTAACCCTGGAGCCATTTGACTTCGAAACTTCTGTCTTTTCGTTCAAAAGTTAACTCGCGGAAAATAGGGATTCTTCGGCTGATGGAAAATTGTGTGAATTCACTTCCACACGATTATAATTTTTTTCATCTCTCTCATTGATTAGCCTCCACGAACCGCCCAGCCACATGTCAAGTTCTCATGCGCACCCACGGATTTCGTCAACTCTGATCCGGTTCCGTTCGATCGCTATGAGCTGGAAGCCTCACCGTTGACTTTGTACATTTTGTCGCGGAAAATGCCTCACGCCGTGTGGCAAGTGTTCGTTAGCAATAGTTATAAGAGCAATTCGGAAACCAGTCATCCGTTCGGGTATTTGAAAGCCAACCAGAACCTAGATCGGGTCAATTTGTTCGTGTTACCGTACAATTACCCAGTGATCGTGCCTTTGATACAAGAAGCTGCGAGAATGACGAGGAACGGGAGCAAGCCGCAAAAAGAGTGGAGGGTCAATTTTGACAATTATTTGCGCAACACACCAACGTACTACATTTTGGTGAGTCATTTCTGTTACATTATAATTAATGCCAATTTAGCTGAACTTCTTTGTTCTTATTCTTCCTGAACGTCAGACAGGTGTCGTTCCTTTTTCGAACCTGGCTGAAGCAATCTATAATCTCTGACATTTTAAAATCTACATCAGTAACAAACCTCAAATGAGTAAACTTATCAATTCTGTTTTTGTTTCGCTCGAGTTAAAGTCGAAAGACCCAAAGCTGAATATGTTCTGTTGAAGCTTTTCGAAATTATTCAGCAATTAAAGCCATTGAAATGTTGCTGTCGGAAAACACATTAGTATTCCGTCATCCGTTCGAGACGACTGCAATTGGATGAAGGATGAAGGACACAATGAGTGCAGAATAATTTTTGAGGTTGTTTATCATGAAGCATTAACACGTCAGCTGATTATTGCTAGTCGTTCTTACTGGAATGACAGGAGCCCCTAATAAGATTTGTTGAAAAAAAAAAAAGGGTGCGTCTTTTGTTCGATCGTGACTTAAATTTTTATGCCAAGTACTGGACATGATTGCGTATAATACACAGTATTTTGACTGCGAAATCTAAAATTTTAAGTCGAATCCTTCCTCCACTACCATTTCACGTACAAGGGCGCGAGAGATACTGTGGAAACCTGATTTCTTTCGGAAATATCGCAAGAGTCGGCATATATCATGAACGAATAGAATCAATGAACTGCTATGATTCAGATGCGATGGAATGCAGTAAATAACCCGCCGGACAGTTTTTTTTTTATTTTGTTTGATTGACGCCGTAGAAAAATGTAGGCGGATCTTAAAAAATGCGTCTTACGTTCGAGAAATTTTGCAACGGCCATTCATCCCTGATGTGAACGGAAGGGTTAAATTCATAAATTTTTATTTCTTGTTTATTCCTATGACAGCCGTTGAAGCGAGCCTTGAACTCGATGAAGATGCCGAATTTGATACCCGAACATGTGGAGATAAATGGCCTAAGTTACGCGGTTTGCAGTCACCTCAAAAAAGTCAAAGCCGCCGCAAAAACAGAACTAGATCGTATTAATGATCTGGTCGCGAAACAGCAAGCCGCGTCGCAAATGAACGGAATGAAATCCCACGGACCGACGCAAAATGACTCAATACGCGTCGCTTATCGAGCGTTTGCAAACCGGGAGTTCGTTGCACATCCGGCTCTCAGAGGTAAAAATCGACTTTTGACCTTAAGATTTATTTTCTCGTTGCTTGATTCATTTTGCGCAAAAAAATCCTTGCCTGCGTCATTTCTAAAAATGTGTCTTGATAATCACGTATCGACAGATAAATTCAACGTGCTGCATCGAGATATCATGGAGTTCAAGAACGTGATGATTCCCGCTCGCCAAAGAAAAGACGTCACGTTGCAAAAATTCAGAAACGCTTTTGACATTCCGCGGCGAGATCTGCTCGCTCAGGTGGCCAGAATGCGCACAAATTTCATGCAGTCGTTTTTCCAACGGTCGAAGCTTCACGAAGATGGTGAGTGAAGCTCATTTCACGTTATCAATGCTGTTACAAGATGCTTAAAAAATGAACATTTGTTCATGGGATACGTTAGTTTTTGGGTACTGTCGAATTTCGAGGGAAACACATTTATTGAAGTTAATTTGGAGCTGTGGTGAATGTTTGGAAAAGTTGCTTTAAGAAACATTAGTACTGTTCTGTACTATGAAACCAGTTCATGATCAAATTATCCGCGTAGTAGCGACATCTAAGAAAGGAGAACGATATACTTGTTCAACACACGCATGCCTCCATTTAAGACTTCTGTCATCTTTTTAAATACAGTACAGTACTGTACAGAAGTTGGCCAACACATTAAATACACAGTAAAGTATATGTCGCCTGTGCGTGCTTTCTCTGAAACGGGGCCGTTACATTTTCAAGGTATCATTCCTGTTTTCCACTTGGTATTTAATGTTCTGTAATCAACTGTCTTTTTTTTTTTAATCTAAAATCCTTGGAATTCATAATACATCTTTTAAAATTGAAAATGGCAATGTGACCGCCATTGACTATTACCCACGTTGAAAATTCTTAAATTATGATGAAAGGGTAACAAAGTTCTCGCTGTGGAGTAATTTTTTTTTACGCCTGACGTCAATAGAGAAGGAAACCTATCGTATTCTTTCCCCCTCTGTCAATAACGAAGCTTTCATGAGACGGAAATCACGTTGTTGATATTTGTTTGTGTTTGCGTGCTCATATTTTGTCACCGTCATTTCAGATCAACTGCACTCATTGTCTGTGAGCCAGATGGGAAATTTCCAGGATGCATTGTGCCGAAATCCCCCGCTGAGAGAAGTGGTTGAGTCGACTTTGCAACGGCAACACATGTTCGGTAACCCCTTCAAAGTAAACAAGGTACGCGTTGGCTCCTTCATGAGATATGGTCAGGTTTTGCGGCTTCCACGCTATGTCATGCGATTTAAAACGTATAATTACCTCGTCTTCCACTGGTTCAACTTTTTCTTTCTTGAATAATGTTCTTGTATAAATACTGTATATACTGTACACTACTGCACATAAATATATATCCACTTATGTATTCATGTACTGTGTACCCTTTTCAGATGCACTCCTATTGGGTTAGTGAAGCGCCCGACTTGAATGCGGGCGGATGGGCTTGACGGAGGTGAATCTTCGCTGGATTTTCTCTCTGAATTTTTGAATCGGTAAAATACGTTCGTATGTGTCCGTGAACCCCCCCCCCCCCCCCCCCCCCCCCCAAGAAATTCAGGGTACCAGAAAATTTTTTTTCGTAGAGAACCCTTATGAGATGGGTAGCGAACCGTATTGGCTCAAAAAATCGTTATAGTGAGAAAATAGCTGAGCAGAATGAGTCATTTTATTGATGACCGACTATTTTTTTCATATGGAAATACATTTGCCGATTTATCACATCAGTATTCATTCTGAATAGTACAACGTCGGTGATAATGAATTTTGAAGAAGAACGTCAATTCGGAATCTCAGTTACTTCCTGTCTTGTATTTTCAACGTTTTTTCTTTCATGGAGAATATTTTGTGTTTCATATTTGTGTGCCTTACCGTACACGTGATGATGTAAGGTTATTGCCGAAAGGCTAATTTCACGAAATCAACTTCCTGCAAGAGGAACAGTCATAAAGTAGGGAAAAAATAAATGTGTTGGATTATCCCGGAAAAGACTCCTGTTCATAAGCTCGGATAATCCAACCTCTGTTGAAAGTAGTTACTTGTAAAATTGAAAAATTAGCTCGTTGATATTGAAATTAATATTTTTAAAAATATACATGTTTTGGAACCGTCAAATTTTTTCAGTTTTAAATCAAACCCGAATAAATATCGAACAATCATACGTGTTCGAGGTCTCTTCGTTGTTTGATTAGTCGGATCATCGCAGCGGCTTTTTCGCCTTTTCAGAAAATGATGATGATCGATGAGGCAGATAGTGACGATCAATACCCGGTTAGTTTCCCGGGTGCGCCTGCACTATCCTCCGGTAACTCGAGTAGGCAATCTCTGCGACGATCTGCCTCTGCTGCGAATCTGGATCCGTTGGGTTTGGCCCGACCGGGGTCTGTGAAACGGAAACGCGGCCCGATTCCGCGGGATTTTGTGTACCGACCTACGACGCCCCGGCCGTTTTTCTCATTGTTCTCTGCTCCGGCGTCGCCGGCGCCGGTCGTCATCGAGGAAATAGCGACGGAACCCGCTGGTGCGGCGTCGCCTTTGCCTAATGGAGACGATTTCTCAGTTGTTTACGAATTCCCTTTGAGTAAGTTCGCCTTCATCACTGCCTCGTTATTGAATTTGAAGTGGAGCTGAAATAAAAAAAAAAGAAATGTTCGGAATAATTAAGGGAACGCAACTTTTTCACTTGTTCAAATTTCTGATATTTTAGCGTCAATTTTTTCTTGTGATAACATGTGATTAACAACTGCAGTATAATCGCTTTCGGTCGCACTTCGAGGGACCAGCAACAAATTCGAGTTAGGGAGACAAACATTTTCTGTTAGAGCGGAGAAAGAAGATTTCGAAGAAGTTGTAATTGATTTATTTCGGACTTACAATTGCTTCTTAAATGAGTCGACAGTGTGCTGAACTTGGAGGCAGAGGTTTCTTTGTACAATTAGTCCGCCACTTTCTTTCAAAGAATGTCAAGTTAAATTTTTATTGCTTTTCTTTTTCCTGTGTCGATAAAATAATAGCCAAAAAAAAGCCCCCAGAAAATTCGAATTATAGATGTTTGAAGGGGAACGGCTTCGAGTTCGGGTAGACTTGAATGCATTGTTTCTGGGGGAATTTCGACGTGGACTTGGAAAAAATCGAAGAAGAGAGGTATTCACCTCGGGAGGTTCGAGTTATCGAAGTTCAAATTCAGTACTGTATGTAGAAATGTTTTCGGAGCTAATCAAGTCTAACTTTTTTGCATTGGAATTGGATTGATAGATAGGCCAGGAAATATGTCTGAAGGACTTCGAGTGAATTCATACTTGGTTAACAATGAACTAAGCGGGTTTTGTGTGTTTTTCAATTATACATTTCTCAATTTTATCAATTTTTTTATTCGCAGGTCCCGCTCCAGCTGTAGAACTCGTGGAGCGGCTGCCAGCGCCGCAAGACCCTGTAATCATCGCACCACTGCCACCGTTTGTTCCGAACGGAATTCCCGTGGTGAGTCCCGCTGTAATTCCAGAGCAGTCGGCTGTCGTCGAGCCAGTTGTCCCTCTGCTCAACGGACACGTCGGGCCAACTGCGGAGGAAGAAGTGTCCGTCTCTATATCCAAGGAACAGCCGAAAGTGATCCGCAAAAAACGCGGCGATTTTCGCGTCGTGATGGGTCCAGTTGATACGCTAGATTTCGCGTTCCCGATCAAAGAGGACAGTGCGTGGGAAGTGCGTCGACACAATCTGTGCGTGCGACGGGAAATTTGGCGAACTGTGCGGAATCATTCGCCCGATGGCGATCGACAAGTCATCTTGAGTCTGTTTGACCTTCGTGGGTCTATGGAGACGAGAATCGCATTCGTTGATTGTGTTTCGCGGGAAGCTGCCACGTTTTGTAAACGGAATCTGGTACAGCAACTGGACAAGTTCCGACAAATTTTAGTGCACTTCAGCGAGAAGATCAAGTCGAATCCGCCGCCTGTTGAAGAAGAACCGACGGATTCGGTCAACTGTAAGAGTCGTTTGAAGTCTGACGATTCTCCGGCAAATAGTTCAGTCAGATCCAACCCTCTCGAAGAAATCGTCAAAAACAACTCAAGCTCCGGTGGTCGAGAGAACAACAAGAACAATTCCAGAGATTCTGAAGACTCGGACGAGGTTGAAGACGAAGAAGAGGAAGAAGAAGAAGAGGAGGAAGAAGAGGAAGAAGAAGAACCGCGATCCACGCTACGAAGAAGCAATCGGAATTGCCGTGAAATAGAAGACGTATCGTTTAAACGATTACGCGAAAAGCGAAAAAGATAATATGCACTCTTTATTTTTTAGCCGAAAATTTTTGTAAGTTGAGGAGGAACAGATTTACCTAAATTTCGTCTTTGTCCAAAAGGCTGTTGAATTTTAAGTGTTTCCGATCGACTGCGACGAGGCGTCGGCTCGGAGTGATATTGTTACGTATAATTCTTGCTCACCATTGTTCTCATATCCCCTTGTTTTCATTCAGAAGTTGGATCAAATGGTAGAATCCGGAACTCGCACGTTGATTTGGGGGATTGTAAGTGGTTGGAAATATAAATGAAGTTGGTTAGAATTTGCTCGAGAAGTTCAACTACTTTTCGTCGCTTGTCTCTTTTAAATTGTGACGTATTGATGTGACATTTTCCAACGATATCTTTTCAACATAAAGCAATAATCAATGATTCTGAAATAAAGATTAGGGTGCTTTTGATTTTGACGCGAGGTTTAAAGATTTAATACTAATGTTTTAAGTATCAAATTTTGATGACGAAATGCAGCTGTGCAGCGTCTATATATTCCCTCAATTTTTCAGTTTTTTCAGATCAAATTTTGCTGTACTGTATACGAAAGATAAAAAAGGAATTGTACCTTGGAATACTGTACTGTACTTCGTTTTTATGTATTGAAGTTTAACACAAATTTTAGCCACTTCCTTTTTCCTAGACAGAATTAACGTTTGCACAAAATCAATGTCCAATTTGGGCCAACTTGAGTGGCATCAGAAAGGCGGCCAAAAATTGAAAAAATATTATCTGTGCTTTCTTTCATCGTCCAATTGGGGAACATTTTCTTGACGATTGTTTTTCTTCTCTATTTGGCCATTTGTGCGAAGGAGTTCGATCAAGTTAATAGATCAACTAAAACGGAGTAGCCCGGTTTTTATTCTGAAAATTGTGTGTTGCAATGTGTCATGGAAAATTTTTTCCTGCTCTGGTATGCGAATAGAGTACGGTCCGTTTTTTATACACTATTTCAGGACCAATAAATGATCGAATTTACCGTAAATTTCTTACTTAGGCGTCATTAAAGCCAGAGAGTCGTATTTTAGATACTTATTTGACAAATTTATACAATGATTCTAAAGTAATGTCAGTGAGGAGTTCGCATTATTTCTGAAATAATTCTTCTTTGATCGCATTTACGGTTTTCCCCCGACTTTTGAACTTGACTTTGTTTTAGTGATGTTCGGAAGTTGATTGCTGTAGAGCTCTTATTAGTCTATTGAAAAGCGCGCTATAACTTATGGTAAGGTCGTAAGTTCTAGCGCGCTTTTTTTTCAGAGAAAACGTTGTGGTAATGAGCGATGATCTCGGTTCTAAAGGTGCGAATGATTTATGATTCAGGCCTCCTTTCAATTTGACAGTGTGTATTTCTTTCAGTGATGTGGAGAAGTTGAATCTGAAACTTTCCATTCCGAGTGAGATCGTGGCGTGTGTCTCTTTTCGTCACGAAAGTGAACCAAGAGTTTTCACCTGGAAAGCAAAGCTGGAAAAAATATAACTGTCCATCAGACGGATGGCAGATGAAGGGTCGGTAATCACGGCGAATCGAAGCATTCGTTCGACAGTGAGAAACACTTGCGATCATAGTCGGCATGTTCTGTGCCAGAGAGGAGACAATCGTCTGACGCTGACCGACAAATCTTGGGTTTTTTGTGACACGATCCGAAAGCTCGAGTTCGCATTTTGCGGAACAGTGTTTCGTGTTCTTTGAGTTTCTCAGTGAGTGAATCGAGCTTGCGTTTGTACGCGCACGACTTGTTGGTGAGGTCAGTGATAGTTTTTCTCGAGTCGCGGAGTTTGTTCTTCAGATCTGTGATAGTGGCTTGTGCCTCTGTGAGCTCTTGTGTCCGGTTCTCGCATTCCTTAAGGAGCATCTTACGTTGCCGACGAGAGCGATCTACTTCCTCGACGAGTCCTCGACACCGACAGTCGAATTCGGCGACGCTTTTCCGCAAGCCGGCGAGAATCTTCTCGTTCTCCCGCGACGTGTGCTTGCTCTCTTTCGGAGTGCACTTTTGCGCCAAATCCAGTGAAGTTTCCAGTGAGACGATCTTTGAAGTGAGTTTATGCTTTTCCTCGGACAAGGCTTCGATCTGATCTTGCAGAGCTTTGAGTTTTCGTGAAGCCTTGATGGAGTGCGCTTCGGCTTCGCATTTCTGCCTAGCGACCTGCTCTACGTGGCACTGAACGCTGGACAGTTCGCTGCGGAATTTCTGCGCCATGCTCGCGTTGGTTTCCATAGTCCGTAATCGCGTTTTCGTTTCTGTCAATTCCTTGGACAATCTGCACTTTTCAGTCGTGGTTTTCTCCAGCTCGGCGTGGAGTTGCTGCATTTCAATGGCGTGTTGTTGTTCGTGTTGGGCGTAACGATCACTCTGGTTATTTATCTCGGCCTTAAGAGCGCAAAGCTGGTCTGAGACACTGAGTTGTGACTTCTCGGTGATCTTCATGAGACGCTGGTTCTCCTTTTGTAGCCGATCCAGGAGCTTGGATTTTTCGCAATGATTGCCTTCAATTTGTGAGAGCTTGAGAATGAGTTTCTGTTCTTGGCAACGGGCTTCTTCGAGGTTTTGCTTGAGCTGTACTTCGGCGTCTGCAGCGGTGTCGAGTGTTGCTTGGATACGGTTACAACGAGTCTCCGCATCCTCGTGCTTTAGTTTGGCTTGTTTCAGACGTTGTGTTGACGCGTTCAGCTCGAACTCCAAGCGTGAGTTGTGGTCACGCAATGTCTGTAATTAGTATTCTCAATGAAGCACGCGGGAGAGATTACTTCGTGTATTATTAAAGGTAATGTGGAACGCATTCTTACGTTCCCTGTTTCTAACATGGAAATAGTCAGTCCTGAACATGGCGCTGTGCCGTATTTTCCTCCTTTTCCTTTTCTGGAGGCTTAATCTATTTCATTTAATCCCATGGCTTTTGAGAGAAAATTAAATCACGCAGAAATAACGAATCCATTTCAAATTGAAAAGTGATACCGCACTTACCTCGCTCTGAGATCAGGCAGAAAATTAAGTTTGGAAAAATAAGAAGAGGATGAAGTTCATTATTTCATTGAACCGATGTCATTTTCGTGAATTTCCTATGTCGAAATTTCCTCGTACAAATAATCGTACAGTATTTCAATAAGTAATATCTTGTTATGTACAGTAAACAGCTCTTACAGTAGTAAATTCTGGTTTAAATAAATTTTCATCTAGGTTCCCTTTCCAATATTCAAAGTGTTTTTGAATGTAGGTGTAACTGAATTTTCTTAAAAACGCAGCTTGTTTTCATGTTCCGAAGGACTCGTTGGAAAGAGGTAACGTCACTTGATACTGATGGTTGATTTATTCAGAAGAGCATTTAGATCTTGGATGTTGTATGTTGACGCCATCTTCAAGCGGGGAAATCTGAGAAAACACATTGCGTTAAGCTAGAAAATTCTTCAGATCGTTTAATCTTTTTTGCTGTTGATCATTTGCCTTTAAAATGTATTATCGGAAATGCGTGGTAGGGCGAAGTGGGAGAAAATTGAAAAGGAAGTCAGGCGAATGCTGAAACATCGACAGCTTTGAAGTGGAGTGGTATAATTCCGCTGAAAGCTGCTAAAAGGTGTTTTATGCAATTGCATATCTATGCATCAATACGGGAACGGAACAACATTCGCAGTCGTTTGAATGCAGTAGTCGCACACATTTCGACGCATCGGTTCTTCTCGCTGCAGATCCGATGGCATCATACTAAAATTTTATCGGCCGAAGTCAATTTATTGCAGATAAAAATCCCTTCAGGAAAAATTACAATGAAGGAAATGTTGCAGGAGAAATCTGCATCGAAGAATCGAAGTGAAGGGGGGAAACAGAAAAATAGAATTGGGAAAGATGAACCGGAAGGGAATTGATGAAGTACAGTAGTTTACATAAGGGTTGTCCAAATGATGTGCGTGTGTCACTAATGAAAATTGGAGAAAAAAAACACCATTAATTTTCCCATGATGTTTTAAAACTTACTGATCAGGTGGACTCTCCCCACAACGAAATTCCAAGACCATAAAAAATTCGTTGTAGTACTTGTAGAGAACCCCTAAGGTATGGACCCCTAAAATTCGTTTTACCGAGAAAATCGTAGGCTGGATTGTTGTAGAGAGTCTATTCGTGCTATAAAAAAAATTCGGATAGTTTAGAACTATTTTCCAGTACAGTATGGTGAAAAGGGAAAACTTTGAACAGGGAAATATTGAATTACATTTGTCATTGGGACCACCCTTTCGTACCATTGAATATATAATTGAATATATTTTGACATAAAACCAGGAGATGAGGAGTGTTTTTTTATCTGAGCTTGGATTTAATTTGTATAAAGCATCGATACCTGGCCTTCCTTTAAATGAATTACCTCCGGGATATTTAAAAAAAAAAAATTCTCGGAGTTTCCTGATCAAATCTGAAACGAATTCTTAGAGCGCACGCCATCTTTTCATTAGTAAAGCAGAGAAGGCGTTTATTTTCAGACAAACACATTTACAAGACTGTACCTGAATTTCTTGTTGAAGGTGCTGAATTTTGCAGGATTTTTCTTCCACAATATCCTGAAGTCGCGTCATCTTATCTTCGAGAACTTCAGAGTTGCGCGAAATGTTACCGTCATTCTCCCGCAATTGTTGAGACAGCTGCCTGTTTTCATCCGTCAGTTCGGAGATTGAATTTTTATAAGAACACAGTTCCTTCTTCATAGTACACAATTCCTCGTGAAATGTTTGCAAGCGTTTCTCCAATTCCCTGTTATCGTTCAACAGCCTTTCACTGTCCTTACGAGTGTTGCAAAGCTCGCCTTCCAGCTCTTTGTAACGATTTTGAAGGTCAGAGTAATTATCTTTGCTACGTTCCGCTTCCGATTGCCAGTGATTGATGTCGTCTTGCAGCTTTTGTAAGCAGTGAGTAACGTCTTCCAGCTCGGATTTCTGGGCAATGATTTTGGCCTTGTATCGAGACAGCTCTTGGTTTTGACAGTCTTGCGTTTCCTTGAGTTTGCGCATCTTCTCCTCCGCGCACCGTTTCGACTTGGACAAACATTCCACCTTGGCCTCCAGGGTTTCGTTTTTGGCTTCCAGGTCGGCGATTTGCGTCGTGAGACAGAGTTCGTCGTCGCGGGAACCTTCCATTTCTTGGGAAAGGGCGTCGTGACTGGACCTGAGGGAAGCGAGGTTCATTTGAAGCACGCGTTTTTCTTCCTTGACGTCTGACAGTTTCCGGCGCATTTCGCGGACTTCCGTTTTGAGGGTCTCTATTTGACGAGCGGTTTGTTGCGTGTCGCCGGGATGGATACATGAATTTGAAAGGGGGTCTTCCGCACACGTGCAGCATCTGCGTGGGAAAAAAAAAGAAAGAAGGGGAACACGTCGAGGTTGAATTGAAAGCCATCAACTAAATTTTGCCGAGTCTACGGTCGAAATGCTGATTTTGTGATTCATCGGGTAATAACTTCTCGGAGGAGGTTACTTTTCAAGGGGTTTTTTTTAAATAGGGGTTCTTCATTCAAAAACCATTAGGCAAGAAATGTGGCTGTCAGCAGTTATTAATAATATTTAAGGTACAGTACTGTATTTCAATTTTTTTCCTTGTTTCTGGGTTTATTAATTGATGAATTTTTAGTACTGCATCTTGTGTGAATCATAAATTCATTTTCACAGTTAGTCCCTTCTTAACAAAAGATCCGCATAACAAAATCCTCATCATGATAAATGATAATTAGGAAAGAAGGACTCGCAGGAAAAAAAATGTTTTACGCAACACAGTTGGTGGGCCAAAAATGCTTAAATTTAGAAAACTTTCAAATTAAACTTGAGAATTTTTTGAAAAATTGAGGGACACAATAGGACTAACATTTGTGAAATTCAGAAAGGTCGGAGCACAAACTTGTCTAGATTACTTAAATTCTTTACTGATGAAATTTAAATTCACAATTTCATGCCAAAAAATGAAACATTCAAACGATTTATCATGGACATTTTGGTGATGTTTTAAACTAATCAAATAATGTACATTGCAATCTTGGCATTTTGCACTACAACACTTCTGAATAATGAAACAAGTAGGGAATGGATTAGTTTTTTTATGCGAAGACTCGCCCCGTTTTCTTATTTTCTTAATGCATGCATGAGATCAAAGTTGGGTGTTAATCAAGTGTAGGTTGTCCAAATTGAGGTTCGGTCAACTATGACTGACAGATTACCGTAGTTACATTTTAAAGAGGATGCTTATAAGGGCTAGTTCAGGTTAGATAGGTGTTACAGTTGCTAAATGTAAATTCAAAATAGCTGAGTGTTATATTAGGTACGTTAAAATTGCTCATGTGTTAGCTGAAATTTGTTTTTACTCTAAAATCGAAACTGTTGTAACAAAAATGGACTACAGTATGACAGGTCTTAAATGGCATTGCTGTGGATGTAATGCTGGGAGCTTAGAGAACAATTTGTATAATATCGGTCCTGTATAAAAATGTGTTTACCAATTATACAAAGTAAACTATTGGTAAACACATTGCATAATTTCACAGCAGAACCTGGACTCGTTCCCAGGTGAAGATCTCAAACAGCGGGTTTCGTCCAATTCCTTGTGCAGTCTTTCAATGGCTCGATTTTTCTCGTCCAAAAGCCTAGTCATGTTGCAGAGCTCTGCATTTTTCTCCTGCACCAGCCCTTTCAAACGTGTGACTGAACAACTTTTATTCACGGGGCAACTCCTGTTGAGACGCTTCCGGTCATCATTATCATCATCATCGTCGTCGTCACACCGCATCAAAACCGTGCTTTCATGTCTGGGCCTACCGGGACACGGAACACAGCGCCAGTCCTCCTCATCGCTTTCGAATGGATTCAAGTGCAGCGAAGATGCTTCCGGAGACAACCACAAACGCTCGCTGAGATTCGACAAAAACGTGGAAAGCTTGTCAATCTTTGCTTCGAGCTGAACGCAAGACTCTTTCACGGCTCTGTTCTTCGTGGAGTCGCACGACGATCTGTTCCACACTGTTGATGGTGGTTCGATGCACGCGTCGGTTGCGAGGAGGTCTTCGCACTTTGACCTGATCTTTCCAAAGTCCTGCTTGAGCTGACAGACGAGGTCTTCCATCTCTGCGATCTCGTGGCTTTGGTGATGGAGCAATGATTGGTTGCATGAGACGGTGTGAACACTGGCGGGATTTGACCGGTTGCAGCATGAGAGCCTCGATTTGAAGGTTTTTAATGCTTGTTTTAGGGCTCGGTTTTCAGTGCAGGACTGGGGATGTGGAGTCATGGAAGGGGGGGGGGGGGATGAAGTCATGATCAGTTTTGCGATTTTACTGGTGGGTTTCGTTTTTCGGGTCGCGCGAGGTTGTGATTTATACATAGATGTCACTCGTATCTGTGTTACTGCACTCGATTAGAACGCGGAGTGCCGCTTTGTAAGACGACCGCAGATATGCAGTACCATGAGCCCATCTGTGATCATCTATCATTCTATTCTATTTAATCCGTCAAGAAATAGTCGAAAAATATATTCAGCATGCGGATTGTACAGTGAAGTACCATATGTACCCGTGCAAAAAAAAATAAAATTGGGCAACAAATTATAATAGGTGCGTATCATTTTTAGGTAGTTAAGTTCAAGTGACATTTTTTTGACAAACTTTCTCCCCACTTTCAAGGATTTTTAGAGTCCTCTATTTTAATATGTCACCCTTGAGAATTATTTTAATGTGGGCTTCAATTTAGAGTTTTATCCAACTCCGTTTTTCAATTACAAATTTTGTAGCTGAAAACTAAGGTGCTTGTCTAATATGGGAATACAATTTCCCCCAACATTTTAGCAAAAAATCTATGGGGCGCATCTTGCTCAAGGGTGTTTGTTACTTGAATGAATATGGTACGTTACACTGGTTCCTATGATCACTTGTATGCAGACTGTGTGAATCACTTTGGAAAACATTTAATGATGAAATATATTTAAAATATCTGTATGCATGCTGCAGTCCAAGAATTGGAACCACTTTTTGGAGAAATTCGGTGGCCCATGCTGTAGCCTGAAGCAAGAATTGGGATGGGGGTCTTATGCAGGGTTACATTTTTGGGCAAATTGCATGTTAAAAACTCAAGTGCACATCTCTTTAAAATGATGGTGAATATCCTTTCATGGTCAGGTGTCCATTGATTCTGTGCATTTTTGTGTTTCTGGAGCAAGTCTTTAGAGAACTGATGTTTGAGAATCTTCTGTGTGAAGTATCTCTGGTCAGCATTAAGACTTGAGGCGACATCTGTCTGACCTCTTACGTTGAAAACTGCGATAAAATTTAAACAAACGAAAAACCCAATTTACCTTGCTCAAGTTTCGGCTGACTGAGTAACAAGATTCATCATGCCTTGCTCTTCTTTTCCCGTCCTGATTGATCTTACAAGTGCAGGGATTAAGATATTCGAGGATTTCATTCAATGCCGAAGTCACTTCCTCGTCGTCCACCACTGCTGCTGGGAACCCGCATTCGGGATCCGTTTGAGTTGTGGTATCTCTGTTGCAAACTGTTGCACAGGTTCTCGCTGGACAACAGTCCTTGTTCATGCGAGCTTCTTTCGCGTTGAGGTATTCTAATTGTTCCACCAGAGACTTGACGTGACCTTCGAGTTCCGCAATCCTCGTGTCCTTGTCTTCTTCGAAAAATGTCGAGCTTTTGGGGCATTGTGACATTGACACTCCGCCTGCACCGGTGCGGTTTTGTCCGTTGAGATTTGTGGAGGACCTTTCTTTTGTTTGGCTGAATGGCGCTGTTCCTGGTGCAGAAGTTCATATTAAAAATAATATTAAGTGTTTTAAATATCTGAGAGTGAGTATTTAATCTGCGAAGTGTTAAAAGGGGTAACAGCCTTTGCATCATTGGCAATAAGAATATGTAAAACAATTATGCGCCAGAATTTGTTCATCAGTTTTGAGCTATATCTAAATTGAGAACTCAACGTTGAATTTACTGATTAGCCTTTTGAATACAGTAGTTCCCTATATTTTCTACCCTGAATGGGTTGGATTTTTGACTGTTCGTGTGATTGAACTCACTGATTGATTGATCAGTGTCACTGACATCAAGAACCCCTTGTTCCGCAGAGGAAAGTTTTGCCAGTACTGCCTTGTTCTGTTCCTCAAGATCATTGATCCAGGTGTCTATGATGGTGTTGCGGATTTCCAGGGTGCGTTCTGACATCTCTGGAACAGAAATATTGTCTTAAGATTTTTCTTCTGTCAATGCGATGTGTAATGCTCAAGGTTCAAATTATTCTTTTTTAGAGGCTGGAATTACAACTGTAGGCCCTCTGCTTGCAGTTGTATCTTCCATGAAAGCTATTCAAAGACACTTGACTTTGTAACCACTGCTTCTTTTGATTTGAAATGCATAGATAAGTGTTACAGTATTTGCATTTTAACCTGATCAAATAACCACCTTTGTGAACTGAACACATTTTATGTGAAGTATGCGAGACAAATTTATCCTTTTTTATTAAGAATTGAGAGCACAGACCAGCTGGAGCACCTGCTGCTAGGGATAAATAAAAAAAAATTCCCAGTTTGATCATTTTTTTTTCCATTTGGGTGCAACAGAAGCAAGTTTATGCATGCCTCCCATCAGCAACCTTCTGGTAGTGTATGAAAGATTTATATTTTTTTTATACTTCTCAAGAAAAAAATTATAACGAATTTAATTACTGTATGTGTTTCTCAAAAGGAAGTTTGCACTAACATGAATTGAGCTGAAATACAGCGCAAACCAAATATATCGTTCTGTACATTCCACGTATTTAAGTAAGCTACTTTGTTTGCCTTCAACTATAACTGATTACCCAGAATGATGTTCACAGCTACTGTATCAGATAGTTTATCAGCCATATTCTTAATGAGCCATCCATGAAACTTCTGCCGATTCCCGACTTTCCTAGGATTGATATGTGGAGCATGTTCCATCATTTCGGCGAAGGAGTGTGGGAGTTGTGGACAACTAGAGTATCGAAATATAATTAAGCCACCTAGAGCTTATTACAGCATTAAGTATTTCGATGCCTGAATGGTCATGGAAAGTTCACCTTAATCAAAAATTGGTGCATTGTGCATACATTATCTAGTCAAACCACAAGAAAGATAAGGTTACTTTTGGAGTGACATCTAGGATGACGCATTAGTACTGTTCAGAATTTGGGCTTCGTGTTTTCCTTGAATTCAACATTATGAAGGCGCTTCAATACCTGTCCTTTCTAGGCCATTTGTCCCTGCTGTCTTGCATAGCTGTGTTTCGGGTTTCGAATTGCTGCGATTCCCAATAGACGCGGATGGATTTGTTGAGTGTTTAAGTGCTTGTGAGGGCTTGCCAATGTTTTTATGAAAACTTTTTGCACCTGTGTCAAGTGACCGTCGAGGGTTTGAAGTGGACGATCTCTGCATGTTGGCGACCGGGTGTGGAATTCAGGAATTCACGCCCTTCTTGGGGTTTTATTCCTGGTCGGAACTGTGCAAGGAAGAGACGGAAGATCGCGAACATCTAGTTAGGAAAGTGAAGGTTAAAAGGTGTCGGGGTGAGTCTGCAAGGCGTATTTCTCGACACAGGGTCGTTCCGAATCGGAATATTTTTCATCAGTCGCACCCTTCATCGGCCTCGTTGTTCGTGAGACTGCGAACTAATGCCGTTCGCAAATGTTTCTTCTCTTATGGGCTAAGTTTAGAACACGGTGTAGAATTCGTGATCGTTGGTGATAAATAGTGTCTGTAGGGTGTGGCTTCTTACACTGATGGACAAGTTACGAAGAGTCCTCGCCGGCCACGAAGATGACGACGAAGAGCGAGGCCTGACGGCGGAGGTATGATCTTCCATGTGATGCGATTTTTTAAAAGAATGTGATCATTTCAATCATGCGCTTGGCCTTGTGTACCCAATGTAGAAAAGTCTGCCGAACAGAATCATCTGGTTTTCGATTTACTTTTTTCGCAGCAGTTTGCACCGTACATTCCGTTCGCATTTAGTTTTTGAGTTTTGATATGGAAAAAGTGAAGAATTTTTTTCGTGGCGATAGCGTCGAGAGTTCTGAAGCTCCCGTCGAGAGCCAGGTATACCGCCGTTTTCTGGATGAAAATTCTCAAGCGTATCTGCATTTCATTCCAACGCGTTTTCACAGATAATGGACGGAATGAGCTGGAGTTGGAGCACTCGGGTCAAAGGATTTATCGCTTGTTTTGCCCTTGGTTGGGTCTTCACTTTTCTCGGAACATTTTGTCTGTGGCTGCCGTTGCACAACAGTCTCGTGGCCTTCGCAGTCTTCTTCACCTTTGGAAACATAGTTTCTGTTTTCAGCACGTTTTTTCTCATGGGCCCGATGAAACAGTTGAAGAAAATGGCGGAGGAAACCCGTATAATCGCCACTGCTGTTATGGTACTGTCTGTGCTCCTCACCTTGCTTGCTGCATTTCATGTGAGTGATATATGTATTCCCTTAACGGTTATTATTTCGTTGCGATGGTGATTATTTTTTAGCTCGATGTTGTTCATGTAAATGTGTTGTGTGAGGTGTTATTAATCGCAAGACTCCGTAGGTCGAATCAGATCGTGTGGTATGACTTTCTTGTCGGACGAAGCGAAGTTTCCGAAGTACCGTACGACAAACCTGAAGCCCTTCGCAAAATAAAGACGATGATCGATTGCAAATTTCGAAATACATTTTTTTTTGCTGGGACCCTATGGGTCGTAATATATTTGGGTATTCCCAAATCAAATTTATCCAATGAATTCCGAATATTTCCGAGCTTCTCTTTTCTTATAAATATTGAGATAGCATTAACGACGGATCCTGCTTCAAGGCATAGGCTTTTGCTGGAAAAGTGAGAACGGCGATTGACAACGTTTAGATTAATATTGTGAATGCTTCCGGATACCGATACATTATTGTTCGTTTTCGGAGAACCTGAAGCACGCCATACGATCTGTTAGTGATGTAGTGTAGTTCAAAATTTGAATGCGGTCACTCAATTTCTGATTTTTAAAATCTATTTTACAGTGGAAGAAACGGGCCCTTTGTCTCTTGTTCGTCATCATGCAATTTTGTGCGATGCTGTGGTATTCGTTATCATTCATCCCGTATGCACGAAATGCCGTGAAAAGTTGCTTGTCGGGAATTCTTGGGTGAAACCGACGTTTCAGTCGTCCGCTTCCAGTGGAATGATGGATTCCGTTCTCTTGTAAAAGGCGTACGTCTGTGATCGTTGCACCGAAAAACCTGAAAACAGCTTCTGTGCCTTCGTTGTTGATTTCGTTCGAGCTGCCTGGCGATACCCGTGAAACAATATATTATGACGGTATCCTGTAATCCCGATCTTCCCTGTTCGAGTGAACTGTTCGCCAATTCTGAAGGGAATGCTCCCCGAACAAATTCATCAGAATCCGTGCCTTCGAGAGCTTCGTTTGTATAATCACCTCCGCGATGATAAATATGATCGATTGACTCTTGCTTTCAAAATATTTTCCGTATTCGGCAAGATGTTATTTTACTGGACCCATTGTTGAATCTTGGATGGTGTCTCATATGGATGAATACATTTTATGTCATTGTTAAAAAGGGTTGCAGATCATTTCCATTCTTGTGAAACTGCACGATATTTTCATTAGTTATTTTGTGGCCCTGCAGGAGTTCGGTTTGTGAGACAAGAATCGGTCAGAATGACGGACGCAGGGTTCTTCAGGGTAAGGCCTTTTTTGGAATTTCGTTGTTGGTACAATAGTTGATTTTTGTTTAATTTCTCAGGGAACTTCGTCCGACCAGGATAATAGGTTCAGTGACAAAGAGAAGAAGCTGTTGAAGCAAATGAAATTCGCTGAAGTCTTGTCCAAAAAAGTGGACATGTCGAAGGTGAAGTTGGACGTCGTGAAGCCGTGGATTACTTCTCGCATAACTGAATTGCTGGGTAGCGAGGATGAAGTCGTCGTTAGTTATATTTTTAACCAACTTGAAGAAAAGGTACGTTTCCTTTTATGTCTAACGAAAATTTACGTTTTGCGATTTTGAAGTGTGACGATTCCAGAGTGATTCAGAAGATTCTAGTTATTTTACTTCAAAATTAGTATTCCGGTAATACGTCAGTGCTCGCAAGACCAACTTCCACACTGAAAAAATTATATAGCAGAGAAGAATTTTCATCAGAGAAGACTGTTGGAAACGATGTATCAGGGAAGACGCCGTGGAATGCTCCGTCAGATTTGCACTTGATTCCCATTTCTTTTGATTTTATTTAACTTTTACTTTAAATGCACTCAGTTGCTGATTCGGGTGTTGTGAAATGAGGTGATGAGATTTTTATGATTATTTTAATAAGTGCTCATATTATGAAGCAGCATTTCTCAATTAAGTATGGGACCCCACCGCTTAAAATGAGCTCTTGTGCATTCAAATCACGGAAAAAAAAAGATTTATTTTCACTAATGACTTTCTTTTAAACATCATTTGCAGCTTCCGGATCCGAGATTGATGCAGATTAACGTCACTGGTTTTCTCAACGGTCGGAACGCTCGACTCTTCATGGAAGAGCTGTGGACTCATTTGGTGAATGCAGCAGAGAGTCCGACAGGAATCCCTGAAGCGTTCATGGAGATGAAACGACAAGAGCTCAAAAAGCGCAATGAAGAAGCCGAACGGGTCAGGGAAGCCGTGAAGAACGCGGAGCGTGAAATGGTGCGCCGGGAGTCTCGCTTTAATGCCCAAGAAGAAAGTGCACCCAAGAAATCTTGGGCGGATTCTGAAAATTCCAGGACTGAGCGCCCGTCGCGAGAGGACCGAAGACCCAGGTCCCGATCTTCTTCACCCGGGTACAGGTCCCGTAAAAGTAACGAAAATCCGAGAAATAGGTGAGTGAACTGTGTACTCTATTTCTTTCTCTTTTTTTGCTTCATTCCGTTTCCCCCTCATTTTTGGTCGCTGATGCGAACTTCCATCGAAGAATTGATATACAGTACTGTAGTCACGTATTAAATAAGTAATGTTGGCCGTAACTGAGGAACTCGCCGAAGATAAACAAATGTCACCACTGAAAGACTTCGCCATTGTGTCCGTAATCACGATTAACTAACTGTTCTCGTACCGGCATTCTTGAGTTTCGGACGTCCTGCAGGTGTCGCTGCAATCTTTAACCAGGCCAGGCATCACCAACTTTAACTGAGCGAGACTAATGCAAGGAGACATAATATTAATTACCGTATTAACTCGTCAAGGTCAACTATCTTGATGCGCAACTTTCTAGGCCTGAGAAACTTGTGCGCTGGCTATCAAATTTTTTAGTTACAGTATCAATAGTAATCACGTGATTTATCTTTACCCTACAATTTGAATTATAATCAAGCTGAGACCTGAGCGAAATTTGTGTTTTTCGTTGCACTGCTTTGTATGAAAATTGTTCAACACATTTTCGTGGTCCACGTTCTTGAATACATGGGAGCCAGCATTTTGAATCAAGTGAGAAAGGGATCGTGAGTCGAAGGCTTGTTATCTTCCACGAACCTTTAACTGAGACACCTTTTTTATTTTCTTGTAGTGATAGAGAAAGGAAAGAACGTCGTCGGTTTGTTGAAGCAGATCAAGAAGAAAGCAGCAGCGTACCGGCGACTAATGGACAAGTTGAAGTTCCTGAGCCCGTAGTTGTCAAGGAAGAAGTGAAGGATGTAGAAAAACCTGACTTCGAGGATATGTTGGAGTAAGTTGTTTCTTTTTTGTTTTTAATGCGCAGGAAGTTGGAGATTTTCATTTTCTTGCCTCGGGAATCGCATTTTTAAATTCCTCTCACCTTTTCCTCCTTCGCACATCATCAAAAGGTAGGAGGCATTGAATTCTTTTGCTGAAAATTTATTTTTGGTCTGAATTTCTTCAATGGAGAGAAATTCTAAAGCTGGGATACGTGTCTTGAAATGCATAGTTAATTGACTGATGGACTTGATGCATTCCAGTTGGAAATCTGTTGTAGAAGACTGAAGTACAGTATCCGAGAAATTTAAAGCTTGCTAAATTTGTTTTTGTCAATTTGCTTTCAAACTATATGTCATGTAACTAAATATTGTGAAGCTTTGTAGAAATTCCGATTCGTTTTCAATTTTGAATGAATACCCTCATTCACGCGAATATTGAGGCATGTTTTATTTTTGAAAATATTGCTGCCTGAAATTGAACAAAATCTTGAGAAGACGAATCCTGAAATACTGTATCGTCAAATAACTACTAGAAAGAAGAAAATTATGTCGAGCGCAGTCAAAAATGAAAATAAGGTAATAAGTTATTATTGATTTGAACCTTTCCCGAAGCAAATTAACATTTTGAACACGAGAAACCTCCTGAAATTCGTTATCTTGAACTTGAATTGTTCGTCTTCGATTTCATTATGCCTCTCTTTTATCCTGTGCACCACTTTAGACATCTGCCCAAACTTCGTCGATTTAGATGGATTTCCAAAGGCTCATCCAGGCTAAAAAAATGTGTCATTTCCCGTTTCAGTGTAAATAAACCGGTGTTGAGTCACGGTCTGGCTCCTCCTTCGCCTTGTGCGTCTCCGCCTTTGGAAGCGAATCCTGCCATTCCGGATGGAGTACAAAAGAAAAGGATAGACGATGGAAATGAAGTTGTCAAAGAGGAAAGGTGAGTTTGCTTTATGCGCTAATGTTTTTTTTTAATGGCCGACATTTTCCCAGAGAAAGGTTGAGATCCTATTCACCTGAGTCGCAATTGAGTTCTTCGTCCTACGTTTGGCTGATTCGCAATTCTCTGGCAACTTGATGAATTAAATTTCAAACCTGGTACCACAAAAATCGTCCTACGTTTTTATCGAGTCGGATACGTTTTGACTACAGTAGCTTCAATAATTGTGAAACGTTTATCTGTGCCTCTGATGTGTAAATGTATTCCTGTCGGAATTTTCTGCGTTGTTTCTCTGAGAATAATTCACTCCTCCGAATTTTGATACCCTTGAAAAAGTCGGGATTTTTTGAATTTTATGCGGGATGTAGAAAGTTGTGGTCTAATTTTATAATTGCAAAATTCTGAGAAATCATAATGCTGAGAAAATTACTTTTAACGCTTTTGTAATCAAATGCATCTCCTCAACGCTCGTTCAATTTTCATTTTGCGATGTTTAAATTGGACTCAACGCTTATTGCTTGACCTTTCAAGAAGAACTTCGCCGTTATTCCGTCTTGGAAATGTATTTAGCGGTATATTCAAATTTTTGTTTGTTTGTTAGGAAATCAAGATCCCGTTCCTCGTCACCTTCACCGAAGAAATCCTCATCGAGGCCCAAGCGGCACTACCGTGACACAAATCAGAAGGCGTCTCGATCCAGGTCCAGATCTAAATCGCCGCCATCGAACGGCAAACGTGCTGTGAGTCGTTCCCCAGCTCGGCGTTCGAGGTCCAGGTCACCGAGACGTTCTAGGTCTCGAGCGTCCAACAGAAGGAGTAGGTCTCCTGTTTCGAACCGCAGGTCACCTTTGGCTAATCGGAGGAGTCGATCTCCTGTGTTCAGACGCCGCTCCAGGTCCCCAGTGTCGAGGAGACGGACCAGATCTCCTGCCCGGAACCGCAGTCCGGTATGTTCTCCGTATTTTTCTGAAAACCAATTTCCATTAATGTGTTGGTTTTTTATCTGGCTTTTCTAATTGCTTCATGGAATCCGAAGAAAATTCATCGTATTAATTTCACGCTTATTTTCAGTAATAAAATGGTTCATTTTTTGTGAGCGCTCGAACCTCAGCATAAATCACTTTAAATGAAAGCCACGCGTGGATGAAAGTACTGTATTCAAAAGGATGTCTGTGTTTTTTCGTTTCCCTTCACTTATTCGCAAAATTCTGCAGATAATTTTTGTCTGTATGTGGATCTTGTACCGTAATGATTCGTCGACCGTATCTGATGATCTAATTGAAGTAACTGGGAAGTTCCCTAGTCCCCTGCTGAATATTTTTTCTGCCCCAACGAAACAATTCGTATATTTATGTCGGGAAATTCGCGATAATCGCTTGAATACTGTACTTCGATTTTCAAATGACTACTTTTTTTTTCTTCACATCAGGACCGTCGTCGGCGGTCTCGCTCCCGATCTCGAGACCGCGAGCACCGCCGCCGCGTGGAGCTAGAGCGAGAGCGTCGCGAACAGGAGCGCCGGGAACGCGAAAATGAGCGCCGGAAGCGGGAGAAGGAGCGCGAGCGGGAGCGGATCCGTCGCCGGGAGCAAGAAGAGGCGGAGCAGAGGGAGCGTGAGAGGGAGCGCGAGCGCGAGAGGGAGCGGGAGCGAAGGCGTCGCGAACAGGAAGAGCGAGAAGAGGAGCGGCGACGAGCAGAAGAGGAGCAGCAACGGGCCGAAGCTGAGCGACTCAGGAAATTGCGCGAAGCTGAAGAGAACGCCAAGAAATCTCGGCAACGATCTCATTCGCCGTCTTCGTGAGTATTACAATACGGTAGTAAAGTGGTACAGTATTGGCAAAGATGAGTTTTCCATGTTAAATATTACAGTATGTTGTTCGATGAGGTTTCTTTGAAGCTTTTGACGTTATTGTTGTTGCAGTCAGATCATACAGTATCTGCTGAAACTCTTTTCAGCAACTTGCTTTCTGTCCCGACGACGCTGTATTTCTTATTTGAACGGAAATATTTCGAAGTTGAGGAGAACCGCAAGGATCTCATTTTGCCCACCCTGTAGCAAAAAAAAAAAAGAGAACAAATGGGGTATCGTATGTCGATTTGCCTGTATGATTGTGAGTTTATCAAACTTCTAGCGAATAGACTGAAAGTGAACGTTGCATTCAAAACATGTGTAGGGAATTTGTGTGTTAGAGTATTGCAAATTTTTACAGTACAGTATTTAAAAGTTCGTGAAGCCAAAGCTCTTATAGCTTGTACGTACTTATTTGATTTAGTGAAAATGTTTCCAAAATTCTGAAAATTGCACTGGACGTTGAGAACATTTCAAAACAATAGAAATTACGGCATTCAAAAATATTATTCCAAAACTGAAATTAAGCGGTGTGAAATTCATCATACAGTGATTTTCGATCATCCAATGTTGATCGAGATGTTTCTGAAAATTTTAAAATATATTATAAAGCCCAGATTTCCGTAGGGTATCCCTCAATTTATTCAATTTATGATCAAATTATTGATTATTCCATAATGTATCCCTCACCTTATGCATGTCTCAAATTATTTCTCATCAAATATCTTCATCGGTTCAGATTGAAATGTAATTTTTTAATAAATCGCCAAGTAATGCAGTACTGATACCGGATACCGCGTTCATTTTTGCCTGCAATGCAAATACGTGCGATGTGTACGCAAAGAAGTATCGTGGCTTGCTTTGGACACGTTAGACGAGTACCGGCCGATTAAACTGAGCAACGTTTTTGTTTACAGCGATATTCTTGATACAGAAATTCTTGCGGCATGGAGCTGACCCTCTATCAAAGCTACTTGGGGTGTATAGCAGGTTCATCGTTGTTGCAATGCAAATCCTGATGATTGAAAGAATATATTTGTTTTTCAAGGATTCATAGCTCGGACGACGAATTTGAAGAAGCTCAAGTAAAGTCCCGGAAGAGACCGAAAAAACCCGAGCGTTCCCCGCCTGGATCTTCTGAAGGGTCGCATTCATCATCATCCTCGTCATCCTCTGAAACCGATTCCGATTCCAGCGGCTCAGTCCCACGGAAAAAGAGTCGCAAGACGAAAAAGCGGAAAGACGGCAAGCGTAAAAAGAAGGCGAAGGACGAAGACGACGACAAGAGGAAGAAGAAATCGTCGAAGAAGAAGAAGAAGAAGAAGGGCAAGAAAAGTAGCAAGAGCCGTGGCGACAAAAAGCAGCCTAGTTTGAACGAAGAAACTGCTGATCCGGACGAGATGGAGCGCATTTTGCGGGAACGCGCTTTGCAGAGCATGAAGAATGGAAGACAAGCCAACAAGGCCAGACAAGAGAGCGGAAGCGACTTCAGCGATGATTGAAGGATTTAATTTCGTATCATTTTTTTTTCTGCTCTGGTTTATATCGGTCGGGCATCAGCAAGTGGCAAGAGATTGCCGTTTGTGATTTCGCGATGATGTCGAGTCCAGGTTTTTCTATTCAAGGCAATGATTTTTTTTCTTGTTGGATATCCAGAGAAATTGCGTTGTTTCTAGCGATATTGTGCGTCTTCTTGTACGATCGCGAAGTATCTTTTTTTTGTTTGTTGAGCTCTTTGTTCTTGAATTTTATGTCGGGTAAAAGGATCAATTATCTTCAATTGCTCGCGACTGGGGCGCCTTGTATCCGAAGAATGTGTGGATGTTCGTGCAATGAAGTTGACGAGAAGAATTGGTTCAATCTTGATTTCCCCGCAAGTAGTTTCCTTCTTATTTTGATCGCCTTTTTTTCAGGAAGTACAATTTTATGTGAGGATGTCTCAAATGTGTCATATTATTTTACAGTTTATGTGAGGTGATATGAGTTGCATGTATTGTAGTTCCAATGTACGATGTTTCTAGTGTTCAAGAGAAATACTGTATTGTGTACTATTGATAAGACTCATCTATGCATGATAAGTGATTTTTTTTCTCGTGAATGGTAAACAGTACAGGTGGATTCTCACTAAAACTGCATAACAAATTTATCTTGGTCTCATATGGTTCTCGACCGATTAACTTCGGGCAATCTGCAACACTTATTTTTTATGGTCCACTAAATGTTGTTGAGAGTGGACCTACATTTTATGCACCATAAAATGTTTATGTGGAGCAAATGATTATCTATGAACCAGGAAATTATGGAATATGTGTAGATGCCGGCCATGTGCATCGTTTGAAGAAGAGAGACAAAACTTCTGAAATTATGGATTTGGCCTTCAATATTTACTGTGCTCTCCCGGTTCATTATCGCGTCCATTCACGTCCATACCTTAATTGCTTCTATGCATCAAGTCTGATGCTGTGTGAAAATTTGATGATGAATACAGTACTGTAGTTGAAATTCCATTCAACACATGACATAACATATTTTGTGTTCAAATTGAGATGCGAACCATGTCCCCCATCCAAGGCGTATTTCAAGATAACGTATTATTTAGAAGCAGTGCGCTGTCATCGATTTAATGTAATTTACGGCTTAAGTCATCTTTACCATGTAACTCTTCCTAATTTTGAAGCTGTTACACATTAAAGACCGAAAACAGTTAATCCGCAGTTCCGCACACCATTTACATCGGTATGGTTGCGATGTTTACATGGCATGGTAGTGTACATCAATCTGCTTAGCGGCATCACCCACAAACCCCATTGCCAGGTGTTACTGAAATCCTGGCGCGTGTGGATTGTTCACTTGCACGTTTACGAGACAGTCGGTGAGATGTGGCGATATTTTGTTGATTTTTGGGACTGTTTTCATTTGACTCAAGAACGTTGAGTTAATGCTTGAAATTCCAGGATGCTCACGAAGTTACCAAGTGGTTCAGTCTGACGTGCGCTGACATTTGATACTATGGCGACCGCATCCGAAGATAGTGATTTTGATTGCTGGCTTTCTCAAAAATTCCAAGCTCTAAATACGGATGATTCTGTGATCGTACCCTACGTTAAAAGCATACTGGAGGGCGAGGAGGAGGATGAATCGGAAAAGCACGAAGCGCTCGTTGGCATCCTCTCTGAAATATCGGTAGGATATGAATGGCGACGTTACAATTCACGTGTTGCTTATGATTCCTAAACTTTATAAAGGTGGACGATGTGGAGGGTCTGTGCCAAGAACTTATTCTACGCTGGAATGCATTCGTGAACATCGGTGGTAAGCGAATGAAAACAGTCGCACCTTTCAGTGAGTGTCGAATTATGTGGTTTTTTTCTTAGGTTCATCCGAACATCCGCCTGATACATCCGTTCAGTCTTCTGTTCCGTCGCATTTAGAAGACCGAATTGCTCAAATAATGATACAAAAAGCTGACGAGTCTGTTAAAGTGAAGGTGCCGTTATCGAATGGATCGTCTGAAGTGAAGCAGGCAATCTTATCCCAGTATAGTGAGGTGTGAAATGTGAAGCATTTCTGAGCGCTTTCGGCGCATTAGAAGAAGTACAACAGCCATTACCAATTGTTGTTTCACTTGGTTTTTTTTAAAGTTAATACACAGGGCTTTGATACTGTACTTATTTTCCGTTTTTCTTTTTCGATTAATGTATGTCGTGTTTCTGGGGGTACATCGACACAATTCCATTTTCACGTCATGAATTCTTCGTGAAAAATGAAAACTCTCGTTTGGAGCATTGAAAACTTTATTGAATGTTGTTTGTTTGATTGAACGTAAAGTTTGAAGTGACTTGTATTTTTGATACATATTTAAATTAGCGGTAAATTTCTGTGAGGCATTACTGATGCGAAGAGGCGTCTCTCCAGCTTACCTAAGTGTTTTACAGGCACTTGAAAAATCAAAGCTGAATGATCATTTGTACAGTACTTTTAGCCCTTCTCACCTTTTATGTGCTATTCTCGTTAATTGCTCGTCAGGGTGAATTAAAATTTCGACTGTTTGATTGATCGGAATTATTAATTCCTGCGAAGGTTTGTGATGTGGAGACAGATGACGAAGAGGAAGACGATCACGACTCATCGCATGGGGCGAAGAACTCGGCCGTTGGTGGTCATCCAAAAGGTTCCAAACATCAAGACAAGCTGCCAAGTTCGTTACTAGATGAGTACTTCTTGTGGTTACGGCTTTGACACTACTTCCGTCTCGCGCTTTTTGCACTTTGAGTCTTCCGACTTCGACTCTTCTTCGCTGTCGTCCTATTTAACTTGTCCACTGTTTTCAACTGTTAAAGTCGTGATTGTGCACAGAGAATCACTAAAAATATTTTTTAGGGAAAAACAAAAACAAGCCGCGGAAGAAAGAAAAGACAAAGAGAAGAAACGAACTCAAAAGGGTGAACGTCGGCGATGAAACATTTTTGGGTGCTCTACTGTTGGCACCAAAAAAACCAGCTTCTTCCCTCTTAACGTCTGTAGTACACAAAAAAGGCTTAAAGCGACTTACATGTTTAGACTATAAAACCTTAACGTACGACGTATCACCATAAAAGCACTAGAAAGCTTTACAAAAAAACCCCGATGAGAAAAGTAATTTGACAACTTGATACATTCTATCTCTTCGGAAATATTTTATTTAGTTTTCTCCAGTGAATTCTTCTGTGGCTTTGAAGTGGAGTTCGGAAAATTTTTCCTCGATAAATGCTCTCCATTCAATGAATATAGTATTCGAACGAAATCTCACGATAATACACACACACACACGTGCGTGACGTACGATTAACAATTTTTTAAATGGAAAATCGAGTGATTTTCGGAGGGGTGGCTTGCTAGTTTCTCGCTTTTCTTCAGCGTACATTCCTACAAAAAATTCTGACCCATCCATCAAATATTTCAAGCGTCGAAAAAAAAAACTATAATAATACTGATTCAATTCATTGACATTCCCTTGCCCTTGAATCTTGACGGAAAACCTGTCAAATATCTCGTGAAAACAATGCCACTGCCGAGAGTTGCTCAATCATGTTAGTCCAGCTAAAATGTTATAACTGTAGTTTAAAAAATCGGAGCTCGATTCATCAAGTATGTATCTTTCTCTATGCTCTCAGCATTTTCTGTGTGACGCGACGAAGAAACTGTGATTCCCCTAAGTTTTCCGTGCGACATGTTATCAGTGAGTGATCAACTTGTTCCGCCAGTCAATGTCACGAATGATCTTGAGGAAACCCTCCTGAGGGCTGCACGAAGTGATGATTTGGAAACGCTGCAAGAATTGTTGAATTCCCGTAGCTCGGAAAAAATACAGCTCAACATAAATTGCAAAGGTATTCCCAAAATGAGAGATTCTTCTTAGAGTTTTACTTCATCACGAAATTCGTTTCAGGGAAGAAAAAAGGTTTTTTTGGTCGAAGAAGGGAGAATTGCAGACATCATGTGTTTTTTCCGAATTTCGCTGAATGTACAAATCTGATATTTTGGAATTGCATGCTGCATAGTGGTATTTTCGTGATCTTTCGAAATGGAAAAAACCCCGATGAGAAAAGTAATTTGACAACTTGATACATTCTATCTCTTCGGAAATATTTTATTTAGTTTTCTCCAGGGAATTCTTCTGTGGTTTCGAAGTGGAGTTCGGAAAATTTTTCCTCGATAAATGCTCTCCATTCAATGAATATAGTATTCGAACGAAATCTCACGAAAATACACACACACACACGTGCGTGACGTACGATTAAAAAATTTTTAAATGGAACATCGAGTGATTTTCGGAGGGGTGGCTTGCTAGTGTCTCGCTTTTCTTCAGCGTACATTCCTCCAAGAAATTCTGACCCATCCATCGAATATTTCAAGCGTCGAAAAAAAAAACTATAATAATACTGATTCAATTCATTGACATTCCCTTGCCCTTAAATCTTGACTGAAAACCTGTCAAATATCTCGTGAAAACAATGCCACTGCCGAGAGTTGCTCAATCATGTTAGTTCAGCTAAAATGTTATAACTGTAGTTTAAAAAATCGGAGCTCGATTCATCAAGTATGTATCTTTCTCTATGCTCTCAGCATTTTCTGTGTGACGCGACGAAGAAACTGTGATTCCCCTAAGTTTGCCGTGCGACATGTTATCAGTGAGTGATCAACTTGTTCCGCCAGTCAATGTCACGAATGATCTTGAGGAAACCCTCCTGAGGGCTGCACGAAGTGATGATTTGGAAACGCTAGTTCTTAACAACTTAAGGGCATCGAGCCTTTTTTATGTCGAGTTGTATTTAACGTTTCCATAAGGGTTTTACTCTCTAAGAAGAATCTCAAAATGAAGTAGTGCTTTAAGCAAAGTCCCTTCTTTTTAGGAACGAGAGGCTGGACAGCTCTGCATTTAGCATCTTATTTCGGAAACAAATCTGTGATTGAACTTCTGCTGGAAAATGGTGCCGATCCAAATGTCGTGAATGATGATGGGGATACTCCCCTGCACAAAGCTGCGCTCACCTCCAGATTCGTGAGTGTATTTTTTTCTTGTTCTGGTGTTGTTTCCGGAACTGGCCTAATCTGTCATAGAAGAGCTAATACATTGTTTCTGACTTTCAGGAAGTTTTGGAAATACTTCTGCGATCGGATGCAAACGTTTGTGCCATAAATGGAGAAGGAAAATCGGCTGAGGACTTGGCTACTAATCGGGATGCGAAAGATTTGCTTGAACAGTCGCGAAAAGCCGCTGAGGAAATTCGAGAAGGTGTCTTCCTCGCTGCTTGCAAAGACGGCTTTTTGTCTCGAATTGAAGAAATGGTGAGCTTTCGAAGTGTTTGTGCAGTATTTTGAGATTGTGCTAATCTTTAGATGGGGTTTTAGGCATTCCGAAGTGTGTCGATAAATCTTCGTAATGTACATTCCGAAATTTGACCGAAATGCTATATTGAATGTTGATTTTCCGGAGCTTGGATCAACCCCGACCACCTTGGATAGTGTATTTCTCTTCGTACTTTTTCTCGAAGAAATGAGTCGAAGGTGTGAGAATTTTGCTCGATTTTTCAGGAAATTGTGGGAATTGTCCACGTTCTCTGAAACGTTTTTTCCGTACCAAGTCTCAGTTAACTCACGAAAGAAATAAAAAAAAATTGGAAGTTTTTGCATATTGCTCCAGACGGAAATACCCTTATACGATTTTATTCTAAACGATCCTTGGCATAATTTTTGTCTAAATTGAAAAAAAAAAAAAATTTAGGAAAGATCAGATCATACTGAAATTTCCTGATGTCGCTGGCATCGACAGAGGGATGATCAACAGGAAGACACAGATAAATATAAATGGCAAAAAATATTTGTTTTAAATTCCGAACATTTTCTATCCCTTTTTTTTCAGTTGGAGTGTGTGCCAAAAGTGAACATAAATTGCGTGGATCGCCTCGGAAACACGGCTCTTCACAGTGCTGCCTACTTGGACAACAGAGCAGTGGCCATTTGTCTTCTGGAGCACGGAATCGACACGACCATTCGGAACCATCATGGCCACCTTGCCTCCGACATGGCGCTCAATTCTAGCATGAAAGAAATGCTCGGAGTCCCGCCTATCAAGTCTTTGTCTCAGACCCCGTTCAGATATCAGGGCCCGCTTTTCAAGCACCAGCGATTCCGTGGTTGGAAACCATTTTGGGTGCGTTGATACAGTATTGTACTTGTTGATCGTGTGTGAAATTTAAACGAGTCTACAAAAGGATGCGCGTCTGAAAATCATGACCCGAAATAAATTTCTAACCTAGACTAACCTGAAATAATGGAACATGATTTAACTCAGCTTAACTTGGACGACGTGAAATCTGACTTAATTCATGCGACATCGACGGAATTTCAAGAGAAAATGAAGAAGTCCTTGTAATTGCGCGAATTTCTTTTCGTTCGTTGTTCCGCTTGCGAAATTCGAAGTTAGCCGAACTGAGCATTAATTTTTTCCGAATTCGTTTCCAGGTAATCTTGGATCGCGGTGTCTTGAGTTATTACAAAACACCGGGGAATGCCGCAGCTAATTTTCGGCGCCGGTTCCACAAGCATTTGAATTCAGCCGTAGTTTTGAAGGCGCCCGAAGATTTGGGAATGTTCGTGATCCGATTTCCTGACGGAGATCAGCACCGTTTGAGTCTCACCCCGCATTGTACCCAACGTGCCATCGAACGCCAGGTGTGGTTCTTTCAGAGTTGAACTTCATGTTTCGATCATGAGTTTGATCTCTCGTTTATTTATTAATTTTTTAAAGTGTCAGAGGCACATTTTTATCCACGTTTTTGCCTTATGAAAATTCGAGCTCTCCTCAGGAAATCTCTCGATCAATTCGAAAAAAAGTGCGAGTTGTATTTCAGAAGAAAGCATAAAAAAGCATTTTCCGTGTAACAAATTTGTGAAACCAAGAGAAAATTATTAAATTGAGAAGAAGAGATGCATGGAGATGGGATGTACTTCGATCAATGCTATGGCTTAAATTTAATTTGTAATCGTAAGCCATCATGCTTGTGACAACAATTTTGATGATTCATCTCATTTAGTTCATTTCATGAGTTGCCCACCATAGAAGAGGGATAAAAAAAAAAATTCGAATGCTGGTGGATGGAAACAAGTCTCTGTAGTTCCTAATTGGTATAAAACTGGTTCTTCTTGGGGTTATTGAACCTTCGGCGGAACTTGAACTGTTGTTTGTCGGACGTTTAAGTAAGAATGTATCCACTTTTTCGTCAATTTGTTCTCACGTATTTATTTATTTTTTTTTTACGAAGAAATGGATCGCTGTGATTGGAGAGCATGTGACTTTCAGCTCACGAATGCTCAGTGCTACAGTTGAGGAGGACGATGCTGATGACGATACTGAATCCTTGCTATCAGCCGACTTTGCAACAGTGGGAAGGATGAAGAAGAATGTTTCTTTCGTTTATTCCGATCCCCAGACATCGACTCATGTGAAATCCCTGCGCTCAATGAAGGTACCATATTATTAAGAAAACCACTGTTGGGATTCGTTCGAAGCATTTTTTATTTTGGTTTTGGAAAGGACGCTCTGCAAACTGCCGAGGCGTATAAAGAACTTCTCGCTCAGGATTCGGAAATGTTGTCGAATTCCTTCAACCAGCTGCCGATAACTTACCGCCAGGGGGCGTTGTATTCTTTACTTCTGGTGAGATCCGATTTTATTCGAATGTTTTGGTATTCATTAGTGTGTTTGAATTATGTGTATGTGTGTTTTGTTTTTTTAGAAAGTTGACACTGTTCAGCGCACGGCGAAAGACGTCGTCGAATCTCTGAACTATTGTTTGAATCTTTTCCGTCAACAAGAAGACGTGAGTTCCTGTCCTGTTGGAATTATTTCAATATTATTCTTCTGGGATTTATGAAGAAGTTCTGCGTATACGTTTGATACGAACGCACACATTTATAACAGTGATCCTGTCAAAAGCTTGATCTTTAAAATGTAAAAAGTTGTCGTCCGGCTTTAAAGTTAAGCTGGGAATCATGTTTCCGAAGTAAATTTGTATTTGATTGATTTACTATTACTTTTTATGCAGACTTTCATGCGAAGCAAGGTCGAATAGCCTTCACATAATTGATATGAGTTCACTGTAGAGAAAGTCCATTTTGCAAGACGTTCGTTATCCGTGGTTTTCATAGCGGAAAACTGCCAAGAATGTCGATACTTTTCAATCACAAGTGTTTTTCGATTTCCTCTTGAAATATTCAGCTGCGTGTCTTGGAGCTGAAACGAAGCAAGGAAAAGTGTCGGGTTCTGGAAGAAAGCCTGTTGGTCTTGGCTAAGCAACACCGGAACTTGGAGTTGTCTTTGTCCACCGGAGTGAGCCACGAAATTGGAGCGCATCCGTTCAGTGCGGAACTTGGCGGCGGAAGTGAGAAGCGTATCCGGAAGAAGAAGCCGAATTTACGTAAACCGGTTGTTGGTTGGATAGAAACTGAGACTTGTGGCAGCGACGGGGAATTGGTCGACTGTACCGGAATCGATCGTCAGTGAATTTTTTTTTCGCATTTAATTTTTTATTCGTTCTTTGTTTTAAATCTCTCTCTTTCTTATTGCTTTCCATTTTGTTGGTTTTCCTGTGGTTTCTCGTTTACTCTCTTTCTCATTTTGAATCACTGCGTTATAACGGGTCTGATTTTGGTTGTTTTCGTTCAGTGGTGTTTTTATTTTTGGAAGGGAGGATTTTGATGGTGGGATTGAAACCTTTCATGTCATGCCATGTCATGCTTTCTGGTTTTGCAGAAAAAAATATTGAGCTTTTTCATTGTGCTTGTGCAGGTGAAACTTAGAAAGTTGATTCCGTCGAGTCCATATCCTCTCCTGTGTTCCACGTCTTTTTTGTACCCATCCGAATAATTTTTGGCGTAAATGGGAAAACAAACGATTTATGGATAGATGAATATGGACGTCATTTGTGTCTTTTTCTGGCTGCTGTTACTTGGAACAGTTCAATACTGTACACAAAAATTATTGTGAATTGAAAGTAGCCAAAGGGAGGTGGCATGTTAAATAATTTAACTGGTACTTCTGTTGCGATAAAATATTTATTCGATTTGCAAAATTTCCAAATGACGATATCACACATATGGCAACTGTGTTCAAATGAAAGCATTCTTTTAATCTGAAAGTTATATCTTGGTGATACTGATTGCATCTTTGTTCGCCCCGTAATGTCGATTGGTGAGGGAGAAAATTGTCCTTTAATATCCTATAATTGCAGCAAGCAAAAGTTCTTCGCCAATTGGGAGAAGCTTGCTTTACATTTGTTTCTATTGATCGTGAGGTGATAAAAAAATTTAGATTTTTGTATTTTGAGGAAGAACTCCATTCCAAGACACAGTTATAAACTTGAATATTTTGACATAATTCGCTTTTTTGTTTGACTGTCACTGAAGAAATTTTAAAAATTACGGTAATTAGCGTAAATTAAATTCCTAATTTTTTGTCAGATTGTCGTGATTTTTAAGATTAAATAAATGTTCTGCATAGTTCAGTTCGAAAATATAATATGCTTAATTCAGCTGAAGAATAAAATTTTCAACTGAAGTGAAGATTGCTCAGTAAAATGAATTCGTTTCGAGGAGGTGTTTTTCTGTGCCAAATTTCATTGCAGACTTTCTATGGAGGAGATATAATGCCAATTCAATCTTTTTCAGTACATTTTTCATGCTCATTTCGAACTCGACCAGTAATGATCAGCTGTGATAATGTGTGAACATGTTGTATTCAAATATCTGTGATCGTGAAGAAACAAAACGTTACCCTCGTTTATTCCGCGCTTATTTTTTGGGGCTTTCTTTTACACGAGGTGTTTTACGGTGTTGGTTATTTTTACAGCTTGAAATATATTCACTTCATTATACTTCGGTACCGCGTTCTTTCCTGCATGGCTTCGTTTTCCGTCTTATTTTTCCTCAGGTTCCTAGGGTTTCCGGGTTGAATTCCGCCGAGGCCTCGTCCAATATTTTGTTTTATTCATTTTGGTTTCTAGGTCATTTAAATTCTTCGGACTCCGAATACAACACGCCGTATGGGTCCATGAGTGATTTGCGAGCTTCTGCTCCGTCTCCCATGATCCATGTCGGTGAGTTTTTCAATACATTAGGCCCATAATGAGTTGAAAATTTGATTCTGATGTACAATATTTTTATTGACACAGGCGTGACTAGAACGCGTATTGCGGTCCTGGGTGCCGCCGAAGACGAAGCTGTCATGACGATGATCGAGGAAAGATCGGAATACGGAAGGTGAGTCTTCCTGTGATTTATTTTTCTCTTGACGATTTTTTGCGGAAAAAAAAAACTGCAAAAATATTGTCAATTTTGATGCTCTTGGGGCTCTTGATGACGGAAAATATGAGGGATTCCGTTTGAGGGCTTGAGCTGACGCTTGAAAGTTAGAGGGTCATCATCCCTCAGTCTTCCTATACAGTATTAACTTTTTTCGCATCCTGTTTTCCCTTTTTTGTTTTACAAAGAGCTAGCCACTTTGAAATAATGATTGGGGGCGTGCCTTGAAGCTTTCAGTAAAGAAAAATTAAAACCTTTTCCAACATAATACCGTACCTCCTTTCTTTTCAGAAAACTATATGCTCACTGTGAGTGAATATGTAACCTGTTTGAAAAGTTCTTTGATGAAGTATAATTTGAACATATCCTTCATTTAGGATATGAAAAAAGCGGCATCAGTGGAGATTGCTTTGATCAAGCGCGAATAATTTGAAAGCTTTCTTGAGAATGTTTGTGTTTCTCATCAAAAAGCAGTAATGTGTTCTAAATTTACGCTGGTTCGCTGGAAGTAAGTGCATCCAAAGGTAGTCAGACTTCATCCCATGAAATTAATCAAGTGTTCCATTGGCTAGATTGGAACAATGTGGGAAAATGGTACAAATATAATATGAATAGGACTGGGTAAATCTAGATTAAATAAAGCATGGACTTAATCCTATTTGTTCCATTTGCCCAATTGGAATATTATGAGATACCTATACTATAGACCTGTATAATTTTATTTGATTGGATAAATCAAGAGTAAAAAACCGACTTAAGAGGATATTTGACTTAGAGGGGTTTGAGTTATTGAGGATTACCCATGACCTTCACAAGTACTGTATTTACTCAAGTACCGCATGCACCTTTTCTTCAGATTTCAGAAGTAAAAAAGGGTGCGCGTTGTAAGCAGGTACAAATTTTTCAAGAAGTTTTAGGAAGTTATGTGTGCATTATACTTGATTATAATGGAGAAATTTAGAAAAAATGTGAAAAGAAAACTTTTTTGTACTAAAAAAGTTGAAAATTGACCAGATTTTTGTTCAATTCATGTCTACAGTTGATTTTTTGTACTTATTTTCAAAATTTTGTGGTTTTAGATTCACTAAAAATTGGGGTGTGCATCTTACTCAGGGATACAATTTTAGCCAATCCAACTGAAAAACCTCTTACTTGAGGGTGCATGGTACTCAAGTAAAAACAGTAATATTTCAAAGCTTGAGAATTTGAAAAATAAGAAAGTTACTTGAAACCTTCTGAAACTTTCTCGCTCTTCTGAAGCAATTAAATTACCAATAATCTCGATTAAATAGATCACGGTGCAATTTTGCAAAAAAAACGGGATTAATGCAATGTTTCATAGCCTCCATTGGAACAGCATTCTGCAAATAATGTACAGTATAAGATTGCGGATAAATTTAGAACAAGTACAGGGCTGAGCGTTTGGGTTCTATAATCAGGTGCTGGAACAGATAAGCTCGACCTCAAATCCCAGTTTCTCTCCTTTTTCATTCCGAACTAACAGGCGATAAGGAAATGATTGCAGCTGGCTGTTGCTGGCAGGTGTGTTTCATGCTGGAGGGGAAAACCAGTGCCTTTTTGGCCCGCCAAATGTTCCTCTGTCATGCGAATATTCCATTAAAAAAAATTACCGCTCTCGAGGGTTGCCGTGTTTTCCAGAAAATGTTACATCGTAAAAAGTGAATAAATTATTATTCGATGTAGTATCTGAGCGCGTTCACTCCTTGACCGAATTTCGATAACCTTTTCTTTGTGGGAAGAAAAACAATATAGGCCTCAAATAAACTGACACGTTTTTTTTTCGGGAAAAACCGGCCTATGCACATGCTGATAAATTTCTTACATCTTCTAATAATGATAGAAATCATATTTGAAGAAGGTTTTCTGATTGAAACCTCTTTTTTTGGATTGCTGATCAATTAGCCTTATTTCCAATTNAAAAAACAAAATGTTTCTCGATCGGTGAAACTTTATTACTAACCCCCGCACGGAACTTCGAAAGTCATTTCTTTTTAATTTTGGAAAAGGTTGTATTATGGCATGGAGGAAAGAAAAGTCTTTTGATGATGCTCACTGTGAGTGAAAATGTCACCTGTTCGAAAAGTTCTTTGATGAAGTATAACTTGAACATATCCTTCATTTAGGATATGAAAAAAGCGGCATCAGTGGAGATTGCTTTGATCAAGCGCGAATAATTTGAAAGCTTTCTTGAGAATGTTTGTGTTTCTCATCAAAAAGCAGTATTGTGTTCTAAATTTACGCTGGTTCGCTGGAAGTAAGTGGATCCAATGGTAGTCAGACTTCATCCCATGAAATTAATCAAGTGTTCCATTGGCTAGATTGGAACAATGTGGGAGAATGGTACAAATATAATATGAATAGGACCGGGTAAATCTAGATTAAATAAAGCATGGGCTTAATCCTATTGGTTCCATTTGCCCAATTGGAATATTATGGGATACCATAGACCTGTACAATTTTATTTGGTTGGATAAATCAAGAGTAAAAAATCGACATAGGGGGATATTTGTCTTAGGGAGGTTTGAGTTATTGAGGTTTACCCATGACCTTCAAAAGTACGTTTTACTCAAGTACCACACGCACCTTTTTTCCCAGATTCCAGAAGTAGAAAAGGGGTGTGCGTTGTAAGCAGGTACAAATTTTTCAAGAAGTTCTAGGAAGTTATGTGTGCATTATACTTGATTATAATGGAGAAATTTGGAAAAAATGTAACAAGAAAACTTTTTTGTACTGAAAAAGTTGTAAATTGACCAGAATTTTGTTCAATTCATGTCTACAGTCGATTTTTTGTATCTATTTTCCAAATTTTGTGGTTTTAGATTCACTAAAAATTGGGGTGCGCATCTTACTCAGGGATACAATTTTAGCCAAATTTCCAACTGAAAAACCCCTTACTTGAGGGTGCATGGTACTCAAGTAAATACAGTAATCTTTCAAAGCTTGAGAATTTGAAAAATAAGAAAGTTACTTAAAACCTTCTGAAACTTTCTCGTTCTTCTGAAGCAATTAATTTACCAATAATCTCAATTAAATAGATCACGGTGCAATTTTGCAAAAAAATGGGTTTAATGCAATGTTTCGTAGCCTCCATTGGAACAGCATTCTGCAAATAATGTACAGTATAAGATTGCGGATAAATTTAGAACAAGTACAGGGCTGGGCGTTTGGGTTCTATAATCAGGTGCTGGAACAGATAAGCTCGACCTCAAATCCCAGTTTCTCTCCTTTTTCATTCCGAACTAACAGGCGATAAGGAAATGATTGCAGCTGGCTATTTCTGAGCTGCTGGCAGGTGTGTTTCAGGCTGGAGGGGAAAAACCAGTGCCTTTTTGGCCCGCCAAATGTTCCCCTGTCATGCGAATATTCCATTAAAAAAAATTACCGCTCTCGAGGGTTGCCGTGTTTTCCGGAAAACGTTACATCGTAAAAAGTGAATAAATTATTATTCGATGTAGTATCTGAGAACGTTCACTCCTTGACCGAATTCTGATAACCTTTTTTTAATGGGAAGAAATACAATATAGGCCTCAAATAAACTGACACGTTTTTTTTTCGGGAAAAACCGGCCTATGCACATGCTGATAAATTTCTTACATCTTCTAATAATGATAGAAATCATATTTGAAGAAGGTTTTCTGATTGAAACCTCTTTTTTTGGATTGCTGATCAATTAGCCTTATTTCCAATTGAATATTTTATCTCACTATGCTTGAATTGAAAAGATATTTAAGGAAGAAAAATTAAAAGTGCGTAATTTTTCAGCTTATCCGAAACAAATCATGTTTCAAATAAATAAAATTATGTTACACCAAATAACGTTCTAACGAATGTTAATCTTCATTGTACAACCACAATTTTATTTTAGTCTTCATTTAGGTAAACTCTTGTTGAAACAAATGCTTCTTCTCAGGTCCCGAAGTATTATTTGTAACGAGATTCTACTAAAGATGTTAATGAACCTCGAACAAACACAATTCTTGTGATCCTTTTTTTTTCTTCTAAAAAATGTTCTAGTGTCCCAGAAATTGTGAAGCAAAATCGAATGACCTGAAGGTCCACGAAGATGCTGAAGCCGTAGCAGTGCATGTCTAAATTTTTAGAAGGCTCTTTCTTTGTACTCCGTGGAATTTCGCCCTTTTTGTGTGAAAATAAACCGAAGGACACATTTTTTATATCGTGTGAGAAAAGCTTTTTTCGTGTTCCGAACTAATCCGCTTGAGGAAATAACCTACAAGATTCAACGCTAAACCTAATGCAAACCATGCCTAATTCGTGTCGTAATTGACGAAGTTTTATTTTGTCTTGTTCATATGGTGGAGTTCTAGATTGAATATAAAAATTAATCAACACTGCTGATATTGAATGTAAAGGTTGAGTACGAATATAAATATGCTTGTACTGAATCACGCGTTGCTTGCGAAACATCTGCGGTTTTAATCCTTCCATCTTCATTTTCTTACCTTTTAAAAGCACTTCCAAAATCTTATGATTTGAATTATAAAATAATTATTGCCTGGACGAGTTTCAATTATTGAGAAAACAGAACGACTTTATTACCCGTAACTCTTGCCGTTTATAGTTGTACTGTACAGTACGTGGAAAGTCTTTTGCAATTTTTCTCCCCTGCTGAGAAAGTTGTGTTTGGGGAGAACTTCATTGCGCCACTTCCGGAGATCACTGAATATTCATGGAAAATAAGTTGGATTTTAATTTTCTTTGGTTTTTGGGTCAAGGTGATTAAAAATTATTTTGTATTCGATGCACAGCTCTGCGGTGTGTCGAAATACAGTACTGTAAAGTACAGTGAGACCCCCACATGAGGAAACCGAAATAGGGACATTTACTTTTCAAGAAAAAATAATCATAAAATAGGCCTGATATAGGGACACTGACTTGACATGAGGACATTGAATGATAAAATTGCCAATACATTTTAGGAAAATTGAATTTTATTGGGCTTAATTGCAAGAAACAGATATTTCCAACCCTAGATGTATGTAAGAAAAATTCTGTGGTACTTTTCCCATCACTTTCCAATCCATTCAGATAATTTGTAAAAAAAAATTACCTGTAGCAAAGAGGGACTTCTTTCTTTTTTGTGACTTGGATGTCATTTTTACAGATGCCAACATTTCAATGAACTGTACAATACGGTATATTACCGTATTCAATGCTCCAAATGTTCTTATTGTGTTGAAAAGATATTCACTGAATCAAATTCAAGTGGCAAGCAAAATTTTTTTCATGGAATTCTAACGAATATTTCTTCCAAAAACACAAATTAAAATTTATATAATGTAAGTCGAAGGGAAACCCAGGCTTGACTTAGGGACAATTCAACTTAGGGACACTCTTGATGCACCAATTATATCCGCATCTGGGGGTCTCACTTTATACTGTAACTCTTTTCATCTGGCTTTCCAGTGCTGATTTTTTTTTCTGGAAGAAAAATAAGTAATCCTGATATTTGCAAGCTGACACTAAAGGCAATTTTTTTTGCGTGTAACTCGTACACAAAAAAAAAATAATTTGAAATGAAGACAAGTTGGTGCAACTGCATTGAATATTCATTTAAGCCCAAAGTAAACTTTTTTCTTCTACTATTTCAGTTTTTGGATCATTGTTGCATGGGGATCCATCTTATTTTCTGGGCCACCTTGCTGACCCATAAAGTCCTGACGTGTAGCGAAAGGTACTTGGCCTTTGAAAGGCTTCTTGTTTCTCAAAAAGTATAAAATACGGCAGTAGGCTCATTTCTTAACATCTGCAAAAACTAAATGATGCAGTTAAACCATATTTTGTTCCTGCGAATTTTACAGATTTCAAAGCCACCTTCGTGGAGGAAAGAATCATTTTCAACTCGATTAGATTATTATTCCTTCTCATTGAAAATATCAACGTGAATATCACTTTTTATTCTTCTCTGACGCAATTTTGAATTTCCCACTGACAATGAGATGACTCGGATTGGCATTTTAGAGAGGGTTTCTTCTGCAAAAAAAAAAAAATCAGACTCAGGTTCAACGTTTGAAAACAAAAATTTTATTGGCTGTTCTATTATCTGGATAATTAGATTATTCCTGAAATTGGCGATGATCGGCATTCAGTTATTATGGATGCGTGTCTTTAAATTCTTTACAACAATGTTGCGATTGACTCATTTTCAAGACGTTTATTCAGGCGTTAATAATTACTCTATTAGAAAAGGGGTGTAGAAAGAAAAAAGAACAGAAAAAATAATTTTTGTCGCTTGAGTAAAAAAAAAAAGAGGAAAAATTCACCCAGTTGGCTGACTCTTACTTCATCTCCAGTGCATTCTTATTCAAATAGAGGAAGCATGATAAATTTATCCACGTGCAGAATCTGGGTGAACACAAAAGAGACCCCCGGGAACGAAGGCAATGGAATTCATGAAGAGGGGGCTCTGATGAAACCCTCTTCGGCATTGCTGAAGTGCCCCAAATGTCGGATTTGCGTTTTCAAGAGAGACACGTAAATTCGTCTTTTTCCTTGGAAAGGGAGCGAGTGACACGTTCACATTTAGAACTGGTCTTTGGCGGTGCGAGTATATCAGTGAGTTCAATTAAAAATATCTGCCAATGAATTATGTTCACTTTTTTTTCAAATTTTCTGGTAAATGAGAGCATGTTTTCATCACCTTGAATCAAGAGGAGCAATTTATTCAAGTCACGCTAGAATTCAGAAAATGTAATACTATACAGTACTGTTGGGTAAGCACGCTGCACATTAATTATTAAATATAAATTCCTAGAAATCATTAATATTTTTACCATGTTTTTATGAACTCACTTTCTTGTCTGTTTGTTTGTCCGGATCAAATTTTGAAACTCAAATTTCACTCACTTCCCGACTAGCTATCAAGCTGAAACTTTCAGGATAGCCTAGAAACTGATGACAATGCAATCTTTTGTGAAAAAATTAATTTTAAGAATATTTTTTAAAAAGAATAAAATAATTATAGTAGATTAAAAAATTAATCTAAAAAACCACGTTTTCAAAAAGCAAAAAATAACCTTAAACGTGGTGCGCATGGAGATTGTTGGGAAGAAGTGAAATACAAATGAAATAGATGCGCACCACGTTTAAGGTTATTTTTTGCCTTTTGAAAACGTGGTTTTTTAGATTAATTTTTTAATCTACTATAATTATTCCCTCCTCAAAATTGCAGTCCAGAGCATCTTTGACTCTTTGAGATTCTTGACCTATTAAAGGTATTTTCTGTCAAGTAAAGAAGAAACCAATGAAGGTTAAATATCTATGAGTATATAAGTAGCTCATGTTCAATCATATAATCAGTAGTTGAGTTGAGTTATTCTTTTGCCTATTTATCCTAGCTGTGAGAAGAGTTTGCTGAGTTGTTTATCAATTACCTGAGCAAAATACATTTAGCCTGTTAACTTAGGAATTCATGGTTGTGTCCCAGACTGATTGTTGTGTTTTATTGCAACGCTTGACATCAACTTATATTGCAGTGACAATCTGTCCCCAATGAGTACATTATAAATTGTACAGTTAGGCTTGGATAAATCAATTCTCCTTTGATTGAGAAATCTCTCTATTTCAGATTTTTGTTTGGTATCTGTTGGGTACAATTTATGTCAGGTGTACTCTCTCTCTCTCTCTCTCTCTCTACAACAAAATTCAAAGGATGAAAAATTGTTGTACAGAGAATATTTTATTAGACAAGATCATTGTAAAGAGTCCACCTGTATGCACCACATTAACTGAAATACTCTCACCCTTAAACTTCCGTGACTCCCATTTCTTGATGACTCTGAACTATCATTATATCAGACTATTATGATGAATTTTGACTATTATTACTTTTCGGACTAATATCCTGTTGTATTCTGGGAACACAACAGGAAAGAGGAAAGCAAAAAAAATTTAATCCTTTGCTTTTCACAAGGAATTTGCAAATAATTGGGCAAATTAACCCTTGCCTTCAAGAAAAATCAGAGTGACATGCTTCAATTGTTAAAAATGCTTGGTTGACAATGATATTTTAGCAATTTATGGGACAAATATCAAATGTGGGGAACTCAACATTGGGTTGAATATGTAAAAAAAAAGGAGTGAAGGAGAAGAAAAAAAAATTGCACACTTATAAATTCAGAATTCTAGTATAGTATAGACTACAATTCTGATGCATTCTACTCCTGAGAAATATCAGCAAAATCATTGTATCTTTTGTTTTAAAAGAAAGAAGGAAGAACTTGGAAGAGAAAGCGGAGTATCTTATTTGGAGAAATTCTTCAGCTGAAAATACTGTATTCATTTTTTGGTTGTGCTGTCTAGAAAATATTATTTCAGCTATAGGGATAAATTTGGTTGACATATTTTGCTTTTGAAATTGTTGTCTTGAAATCACTGATCACAATTCACTCATAGTTATATGAATTTATTTGTATAAAAAAACACACACACGCGTTTAGCCATAGTCGACCTGAGCATGCTGATCCGAACTTCGTCTGAAACGGTTTAAATCAGAAGTTCTAGGGTTTCTTCGATTTTGAGGAAGAAGCTGTTCTTTCCTCTAGACGAACGTGAAAAAGTTCACCAATAATTTGGCCAAATCATCAAAGATTTTTCTCGAAGATGCCTTGCTTTATAAGCTTATCCTGCTGTTTTATTATATATTATGTAACTTTATAGTTTTACAGATTGAAGCATAGAGTTATTCTTTTGCCTATTTATCCTAGCTGTGAGAAGAGTTTGCTGAGTTGTTTATCAATTACCTGAGCAAAATACATTTAGCCTGTTAACTTAGGAATTCATGGTTGTGTCCCAGACTGATTGTTGTGTTTTATTGCAACGCTTGACATCAACTTATATTGCAGTGACAATCTGTCCCCAATGAGTACATTATAAATTGTACAGTTAGGCTTGGATAAATCAATTCTCCTTTGATTGAGAAATCTCTCCATTTCAAATTTTTGTTTAGTATCTGTCAGGTACAATTTATGACAGTTGTACTCTCTCTCTCTCTCTCTCTCTCTCTCTATCTCTCTGCAACAAAATTCAAAGGATGAAAAATTGTTGTATAGAGAATATTTTATTAGACAAGATCATTGTAAAGAGTCCACCTGTCCACATTAACTGAAACACTCTCACCCTTAAACTTCCGTGACTCCCATTTCTTGATGACTCTGAACTATTATTATATCAGACTATTATGATGAATTTTGACTATAATTACATTTTGGACTATTATCCTGTTGTACTCTGGGAACACAACAGGAAAGAGGAAAGCAAAAAAATTTAATCCTTTGCTTTTCACAAGGAATGGGCAAATAATTGGGCAAATTAACACTTGCCTTTAAGGGAATCAGAGCAATATGCTTCAATTGTTAGAAATGCTTGGTTGACAATGATATTTTAGCAATTTATGGGACAAATATCAGATGTGGGGAACTCAACATTGGGTTGAATATGTAAAAAAAAAGGAGTGAAGGAGAAGAAAAAAAATTGCACACTTATAAATTCAGAATTCTAGTATAGAATAGACTACAATTCTGTTGCATTCCACTCCTGAGAAATAACAGCAAAATCATTGTATCTTTTGTTTTAAAAGAAAGAAGGAAGAACTTGGAAGAGAAAGCGGAAATGTCACCCGGGGGCTGTATGCTGCCCAGGTACAATGCAGCCAAAGTTGAATGCTGCAAAAAAATTTATTATTTTTTGGGGGCTGGATGCAGCCCCAAAGTACTATGCTGAGAAAAACAAAGAACGTAAAATGACCCATGAGAGGAACTTAGTACCAATTCAGTGGACTGATGTCAAACAAGAACCAGAACACCTTGCTGCACCCTCAATTACGGTCTCTGAGCACCGCACAAGGTGTTTCTAATATCTAGTTTCCGGACAATTTAATGTCCTGCTACCTAAGGTATTCTTGTTTCCCCAATATACCCGAAGTTTGATTCTCTTTGTACACCTGGACCACAAAAAAAAGTACAGCTGGGTAACGCAAGTTATGGCAGTGACAAGCTTCTGTCCAAAAAAAAAAAGAATCAGGGACAATGCCAAAGATATTTCTTGTGTATGCAGCAAAAAAATGCTGGAAGATTCAATCCGTAATCGCAAAAAAAATGTTCACCTGCACCAAAAGAAGACGAGGCACTAAATTTGAAGTCTTTTCAAACAAAAATAAAAACCCATGTTTTTAGAGCTAAGGTTGGATTGTTGGTTGCAGGCAGTCATGTGCTTGAGCACACGTCCCAGCATCTCCCAAGTTTTGCAACCAAAACTTCTAAAAATATTTTGTCAAAAAGGTCACACACAAATCTTGTCACAATAAATTTCCAGGAAATTTTGCGCAAAATTTGCCAAGATTGCACAAGACCAAGAATAAAAAAGAAACATAGACTCCTCAAACTTCCACAGTTTCTGGAAATTCAACCTGGCCCTCTCGTTGGCTCTCTTTCTTTTGAGAGCCTGTCATTCCTGAACACATTTCTGGCTCAAAATTCTTTTCACTTCCACCCAAAATTATATGCATTGCGTCCTACCCCCTATCACTTTTGTTTTATACAGTCTTTCAAACAAGTCTTGTGTCTATTAATGCAATTTCTGACAAAAAGTTGAAATTTAAAGGTAATTTTAGTTTAAAAAATAAAAGACCTTGCTTAATTATAAAAATATTACATTGGAATTCCCTTTATCCCAAAGTTGAATGCTGCCGGGGTACAATACTGTAGGTAGGACCTTGCCTAACTACTGCATTCTACTCCCGGGTGACATTCTTATTTGGAGAAATTCTTCAGCTGAAAATACTGTATTCATTTTTTGGTTCTGCTGTCCAGAAAATATTATTTCAACTATTCAGATAAATTCTGTTGATATTTTTGGCTTTTGAAATTGTTATCCTGAAATCACTGATCACAGTTCACTCATAGTTATATATGAATTTATTTGTATAAAAAAACACACACGCGTTTAGCCATAGTCGACCTGAGCATGCTGATCCGAACTTCGTCTGAAACGGTTTAAATCAGAAGTTCTAGGGTTTCTTCGATTTTGAGGAAGAAGCTTTTCTTTCCTCTAGACGAATCACTTTTTCAAGTGGTTATTAAACCGGTTTAGTAGTTTCTAAAAAGAGCTTCTACGGAACGAAATATTCGAATAGGACGACAAAATAATATATAATACATTGAAATATCAAAATGTCTAACTTCGTAGAACGCAGAAGTTTCGCCGTGCCCTGTTTTAAAGACTAAAAATTCCAACTGTCGACTGGCGTGTTTTTTTTCAGGACTTTTGTTCATTTTTTTCTATTGAGAAATGCTCAGATGAAAATCCTGTCCATGTCTAGTGTCATTGATCAGAGTTTTTATTTTTCTTACGGAGATTTTAAAACCTTTTACATAGGCTTTACAAAACTTTCATGATATGCTAACTTTTGTAGCTTTCATTGAAAATCTTAAAAGGTTAAAAGAAGGCTGCTTTTTATTTTTTAAATGGGCTACGTTTCGAAAGTTAATTTCTGTACTATCGCAAAAACCTTGAAAAATACCTCTTATTTAAACTGCTCGACACAGTTCAGAGGACTTCACTGAGAAATTACGTGCTTTCCAATTCATTGATCGAAGCATTAACTTTCTTGTATAAAGAGTTACTTTAATTTATTTACAGGAATTGTGGTAAAAACACGGAAAAATCAATTCGCAATATTGATTCCGGGTATTTTTTTTAGTAAAATTCTCTCAACTCCTGAAAAACCTCGTGACTCTGCGGTGGTAACTTTTTATTCTGTTCAAGAACTTTTTCAACATCAAAATTGTATGGTTCAGCCAACAAAAACAACTTGGACTTGAAATACGATATTCTGATTATGCATTCTGACGATAATCTAGATTTACCGATTTTTTTTTATTTAACCGTCGTAATTTCTTGGTCCCTAGAAGTTCATTTTAATTATGTTTCACGTCTAGATTTCTTGCGCTCTTGATTGGTCAGTCGAAAAATTGATGGCAACCCTAGTTCATGATAAAAGTGCCTCCTGAATATGTGTTCTAACGTTAATCTCGATTTAACGAATTATTGTTCGACCTTTTTTTTCTTGGTTCCTAGAAGTTCGTTTAACGGTAATCACGTTTCACCCCTAGATTTTTTGTGCTCTGAATTATCCATCAGTCGAAAAATGGACGGCTGCCCTAGATCATGATAAAATGCCTCCTGAATGCGAGTAATCTAACGATAATCACGATTTCTTAACAAAAGAACCAGGGACCTGCAAACGACATTAACTCTATATGTCACAAAATAGACGACCTCGAGGAAGCACGTCTATTAATAGGCTCGGTATTTATTTATTACCCACCGCCGGGATCAAGTACTATCAATTGGAATTGAGGATTACAGAAGGATGCAAGAAAAGGATTGACTTCAAAAATGAAACACATCATTCAGCTGAGGATTTCCTTAGGAAATCCCAAAATGATAAATGGATAAATTTTTTTCAACGTTTCCCCATAATTAATTCACAGAACACACACAGTAGAAATTTCAGAAAAATTTTCAATGATAAATTGGCAGCAGACTGACGGAGGAATAGGAATATCAAAAATGTTGGAAGATTGATTTTCTATGGTTTTCACTCTCTTCCTTCCAGGAATCAGCATTGCTGCACCCTGATTGGCTGAAAGGGATAAATTAATGGTTTCGAATATTCAATTAACATATGGACTGCCATCTCAACAGTAGCCCAATTCAATTATTCCAGAGCATTATAGATAATTCGACACACATTATATAATTGGTGATCTAATTATTCCGCCACAACAATGCCACAAAAAATCAGGGATTTATCTTTTCCCCTCGCCACAATTGAAGCGTTTATTTCAAGTACTGCTGCATCTTCCTCACGATTTTATTCTTCGATATCGAGAAATCCTCGTGGGGGAAGAAGAAAAAGGGTCAACGCGGGTATTTTGACCTCAGTTACTTCCGTGAGGACTTACGTAGATGTATGAGAGGGTTTATAGGGATTTTCCTGGGGAGAAGCGCGAAGGGAATCCGCAATGATTCGCTGCTGCTCGATTTATATATAGTAGTGGGGAAGCACATTCATTCCTTTGCCTGCCATATGCCATGCATGCACAGTACATTACTTTTCTTTCCTTACCGTATTCTCATACCTTTCCTGTGAGTTCTTCTTTCATTTTGTGCCGTCTTGCATTCCTATATGCCTCTCTCGGGCCATTCCAGGGTGGGGCCCTCTTGTGATACTGCGTGCTGCTGCTGTAGTTGAGGTTATTTTTATTATTAATTTTGTAAATGAAGAAATGTTTTTTTTTTGTGGGGGAAGAGAGGAATTGGATGCGTGGTTTAGGGGTGTCAAGACTCGCAACCTGTCTTGTCCACTGCGGGTTTAGTTTTTTTTTGTTGGTGTGTTATTTCGGGTACGGACGCTTTTGTTTGTTATTGTCTGGCCTGTAGAAATTGTCCTTGTGACGCTGATGAAAGTGCGCTGCACCTCTGCTAAATTATGCACAGCGGTGTTTTTGTTGCTACTTTTTTCTTTCTTTCTTGAATTGGTTCGATTACAGGTGATTTTTTGAATATAGTGGGAAATATTTATATCACAATTTTGCTAGAGGCCAGCGAATGTTTTGTTTGAAAAGGCTGTTTTTCTTTTGGGGGATTTTCACTTCCTTATTTGCTTTTATTAGGTTCAATCTTATATTATGTGCTACTGAATTGCGCTGTTTTATTAATTTAATTATTACAGGTGGGCTCTCTTGACAAAAATCTTGTTTGCAACGATTTTTGCTGTATGAAGATTTTTTCTTTGGTTCCTCTGGGGTTATCTCTCTGTGTTATATGTGTTCTCTACAACGAAATCCTTTCTAGAGTTTCTACAACAGGTTTTTTTTCTGGTCCCTTGCATTATGTTTTAGATAGAGTCCATCTGTACTATGATTTCTTTGAAACAATGTGTTTTGTATGTTTTGTCATTTGGGTTTCACTGGTTGCTGTCCTGCCTGTGGAAAGTGTCTGTTTTTTTCATTTTCAGAAAAAAAAAAACTATGAAGTAGTAATTCAGAGCCTCCCTTAATTTCAAATAAATGAGCTGCCAATCTCAGAAAAAACATTGAATCATAAACTTTCCATTGAAGAGTTTTTCCAGCTATTTTGCCTGAGTTTCAAAATGACAGCTTGACTGCCAATCCAAGAAATCATGTGAATTTTTTCTCTCACAAACTTATCTCTCTAAAAAGGCTTTCAAGCTCAAAATGAAAAAAAACCCAGCCATCAAGTCAATGCCTGACATCCTGCCTGTCTGGACAAACAACTAGAAGTGCCAGGAAGGTACCATCAATTTCCCCCAAGATGGGAAAAGAAGGATTTTGTTTCCCATCAATGATGACAACCTGTCTCATCCACTTGATGGTGTTCTTGTATGTCAGTTGGATGTGACTGCATTTCCTCTCCTGCCTGTGAAATGTGTCCATGGGAACTTGTGTTATTTTCATAGCTGAACTGCTAGTTTACTGCGCTGCAGTGTTTTTCTTCTTGCCTAATTGTCAATTGATTGAAATACAGACTCTCTCTTGATGGGAAAATGCTCATTGAAAATCACTCTAGTTTAAACGTTAAAAAAAAACGAGTTTCTACATAAAAAGTCACCAATAAACAGATGTAGAAGGGAGTATAGTGAAACAACTTGGAAACTTTTACGGACGAACAGATTAACAACAATCCCGTATAGGACTGGCTTCGGGGGTTTAAGGATTCCCAGACAAGCAACCCATCCTGTACAATTTTTAGTGGATTATATTTAGCATTTTATCATTTGTGTATGACAGGGTTTGCTGTCCTGCCTGTGGGAAGTGTCCGTGTGAGGTAGCATCTGGCAAAGAGAGCCCTGGTTAATCACGCCTTATTGTTATGTTTTTTTTTTTCAATGGATGGAGAACTGAGTTACATTATTTGAAAGATATGCTCAAGATTTTGGAAAAGGGTTGTGCTCAAGATATGCTTCAATAGAAATACTGTATGTGCAAAAAACATTCTGGAAAAGTATGAGTTTATCCTCACTTTTGAGATAATATCCAGCATTTTAGCATTCACAAGCTGCCTGAGAATTTATTTGGTTGTCAAAATTTCTGGTTGACCCATTTTTGGAACTGTTCAAGGATTGCAGAAAATATTGGGAATGTAAAAAAAATTTCAGCGTGTTTATTGGAAATTATTTTGGATCCTAATGTGACATTGTGAGAATAAAAGTGAAGAGAGCTCTGGCTCTGGAAAGGTATGAGTTTATCCTCACTTTTGAGAAAATATCAAGCATTTTAGCATTCACAAGCTGCCTGAGAATTTATTTGGTTGTTGAAGTGAGATCAAATTTGCAATTTTTTTTTGCTCAAAGATGTATTTTTCAGTGGTTATTTGTCTACATCTTCCCTCATATCACTTTGTTGAACCTTTGAAAATGCCTGCTTGTCTAATTGTTGTTAGGGATATAGGAACTGACCTCGCGGGTTTTAGGATTCCTAGACAAGCAACCCGTCCTGCACCATTTTTTAGTGGATAATATTTAGCATTTTATCAATTGTGTTTGACAGGGTTTGCTGTCCTGCCTGTGGGAAGTGTCCGTGTGAGGTAGCATCTGGCAAAGAGAGCTCTGGTTAATTACGTTGTACTGTTTTTTTTATGGATGCAGAACTGAGTTACATTATTTGAAAGATTTGCTCAAGATTTTGGAAAAGGGTTGTGTTCAAGATTAATATGTTCCAAAAGAAATATGTGCAAAGAAACATTCTGGAAAAGTATGAGTTTATCCTCACTTTTGAGAAAATATCCAGCATTCACAAGCTTCCCAAGAATTTATTTGGTTGTCAAAATTTCTGGTTGACCCATTTTTGGAACTGTTCAAAGATTGCATGAAATATTGGGAATTAAAGAAATTGTTTGCAGCATGTTGATTTGAAATTATTTTGGATCCTAGACACTGTAACACTCTTATTTTCACTTCTCTCGAGACCGAGACCTTTCCATACTCAAATAGGAGTGAAAACTCTTTTATAGTTCGTAAAATCGTAAGTGTTCGACGGACTCTTAAATAAACCAACAACAAATTTCTGGTTGACCCATTTTCAGTACTGTTCAAGGATTGCATAACATATTGGGAATGTAAAAAAAAATTCAGCGTGCTTATCAGAAATTATTTTGGATCCTAATTTCACATTGTGAGAATAAAAGTACAATGGACTGATGGTCATTATTGGGGACAGATGTCCTCTCTGGGCCCATGAACCCAGAGGTCCATGGATCAAAACCATGCTCTGCTATCAATTTATAATGGGGAAATTGTTGCCTCAATATAAGTTAGTGTCAAGCTGGATCAAAGAGTAAAAGTGCATGAATAAAAGACAACAATGAGCCCGGGACAGGGGCCAGAATTCCTTCTTGGAATTGCTGGGTTAAGGATAAGGTGTATTTCACAAGGAATAGTAACTACTCAGCAAACTCTTGGTTCAACTGGAATAATTCTCAAATATGATATTCTTCTCTGCACTTGACTAGCTGAACATTTAATATTTAACCTTTACATGGTTTTATAAACCCTTCATAAGGTTTATCATTTGAATTTTAGGTAGGGGGTGAAACTCTAGAATATACCAAGAAAATACATCAGTGATGGCGCGCTTTCAAATAAAATTTCAAGCTATTCCGTGCAAAAATTTATGGTTAGATTTCTTGATGAGAAATAACGTTTTAAAAATTAAAATTATAGACACAATGCTCATGTTACTCAGTTGAGAGTAATTTTCCGCTGGCTTATATTGATCCAGCTGGAATTACCATAGCAATGAATTTGCGAAGAAGCAAAGTACGATGCACCACAGGTTCGAAAGTCTCACGGTTGAAACTGTTAACAAGCTCTAACTAATCCATAAAGACTTCTTTAATACTTATTGAAGAACCAAAGTTAGAAATAAAAAGCGTTCCAGTTATCCGGATTTTTGTAGTACCAATTATTATTATTTTTTTGCTGCGTGAGCTAAAGTGAGTCTTCTCGTTGAAAATTGAGGATTTTTGCACACTCCATTTCAAGGTCGAATATGATCCCAGCAAGAAATCCCGGAGATTTGCTTGTAGTTCTATCGCGAAGATGGAGAAGTTAACGGTCGTCTGCCAACTTGTCAATTTTGCCTGACCTTCTCACGTTCCCCCGTCTTGAGAAAAAAAATAAATATATTGTGGATCTCTCATAAAAAAAAGAACGTTCAGCGCGAAATTCAGCGCGCTAAAATTTCTTTTCGGAAACGTATTTGTTTGTTTGTTTTGTTTATCCCCGTTTCCTCGTTGAATTATTGACCCAAGATTCATGTGAGTTTCAAACGGCGATTGTTGGAATTGAGACTGAAAACTGCGGAACTCTGTTTCCTTTCATTTGAGAGAACGCGATCCGCTAAAACCCGAAAGTGGTGCCCGGTATACAGTACTGTACTGTACCTTCCTACCGTTTCCCTGACCGCGCACAGAGCTCTAGTGGGAAAGAGAAAGAGCTTGAGGGAAAGCGTCCTATGTTCCCTTTTTTCTTTCCTCTGTGCCTATCTACGTGCTGTGGCGAATGGGGCTTATCGAAAGTCCTGCAAGATTCTTGCAGTAGGACAGTGTTTCCCAACCTTTTTTGAGCTTATGGATTGGCGAATATCTCTAAAAATGTTTGTGGACCTGTAAATTTCCAAACAATTTTTTGTGGACCAGCAAAGTTTCATGAAATATTTGCAAACTCAAAAACTCTTCTTTTGAAAGACTGGTGGGTTTATAAAAAGTTCCTATTTTGTAAAAATTCAAGTTTAGCACCAATGAAGAAGCCTTAGGGGGAATGTCTTCAAAAGAATTGGAAAAGTGGGCTTGAAGAAATGTGTCACAGAATGAAAAAAATGGCATGGACACATTTTCTGTTTTGAAAATACTGCTATACTGTAGTTTTAATTCCTGTTGAATGATTCCATGTAGCACTCAAATGGGGGAAAACTGAACACATTTCTGGTTTAGTGCCTTACAGTAAAATAAATCTTCAATTAAGGAGGGTTCTAGAGTGAGAAAACCCTGGTAATATTGGGAACCAATGTGGAGTTAAACACATACAGTAATTACTAAGAAATAAAACTGCAAATGCTTGTTTATAACTACTGAAAATTGTCAAGAGCAAGCTTTTGGTGGTTGTACAAATGCATTCTGTCTCTTGTCTACAAAAATTTTCTCTCTATAACAAATGTTTATTTGGTCCCACATGGTTCTCTCCCCATGTTGTACAGGCTCTTTACAATGAAATTCTCTCTACAACGATTTTTTTCTGGTCCCTCTAATTTAGTTGTGGAGAGATTCCACTTATATTTTAGTTTCAGGAATTCTTACTACCATGTTTTTTGTATCTTCTGAGGAATATCCAGTTTTGGGTACAGTGTTGATCCTTTTCTTTCTTTCCTTGATTTGTCTGATGTACTGGTGAACTCTCTCTGCTACAAAATGCCATGGGAAAACATTCGTTGTAGAGCTAATTCCCAATATCGTATAGGGAGAGAACCTAAAAATATATTCGCTAAACCGAGAAAATCGTTGTAGAGAGTCTACCTTTAAAATCTGAATTCTAAAAAGCCAAACAAACTGCGAGATTCAAGCGACTCCAGTCAAAAGTATTTTGTTGTCGAAGATTTCGAGAGTTCACGCGAATATTTATTTCGAGCATATACAATTTCAGATGCCTCGAAAAATATCGCAAATGTGGCATAATTTTTAGTGTCAACGTTTTTTATTTTTATTTTTATTCTCGTTCGTTCGCAGAACTTTTGATGAATCCCCGGTGTATCAATACGTTTTATTTTATTTATTTTTCTGGTCCTCCTTCCCTTTTCCTCCCCTGTTGTCTTCGCTTCCGGATGGGGCGACTGACTCCACTGCGTTGGGGGCCGTGGGTTTCGGGTTCAAGAAGTGTGAGCAGTTCCGCGGCGCGGGGCTACCAGTGAAGACGCACGAACTATGCTTCCGGTGGGTTCTGTCACTTCTGTGTGTGTGTGTGTTTTTTTTTTTTCAAACTGCGTTTCCGGTGAAGTTGAATTCACGCAGTTTTGATTTCCTGTTGGGGTGAACATCAGAATCGTGTCCTGGTTTTGAAGGATGTGGTGCCAGTGAACGATCCATTGGATTTCTCCTGGCAGTTGTACAATATACTGACAGTATTATAAAAACCGAATTCTTTTTTTTTATGAAATACTGTACTCGACATGAATACTCCGGAATTATTCACAGTTTTATTTCACATTTTTTGATTTACCGTTTATGGGTAAACATCAAAATCATGCCCTGATTTTGAGAGATGTGGTGTTCATGAATTATGTACGGTACAGTATTGGGTCAATGCAATATTTGTAGTACCGGGTTTCATCTGGTGGATATACGTACAGTACAATACATTGGTTCAGTAAAAAAAGGCCGTGGTTTTGAAGGATGTGGTGCCAGTGAACGATGCATTGGATTTCTCTTGGCAGTTGTAAAATATACTGTACAGTATTTAAAAAAGAATCATTCTTTTTGTATGCGATTCTTGACATGAATACTCCGGAATTATTCACACTGTTTTATTTCATCTTTTTTGATTTGAAGGATGTAGTGCCAGTGAACGATCCATTGGATTTCTCCTGGCAGTTGTACAATATACTGTACAGTATTTAAAAAACGAATTCTTTTTTTTAATGAAATACTGTACTCGACATGAATACTCCGGAATTATTCACACTGTTTTATTTCACCTTTTTTGATTTCCCGTTTATGGGTTATTATCGAAATCATGCCCTGATTTTGAGAGATGTGGTGTTCATGAATTATGTTCGGTACAGTATTGGGTCAGTGAAATATTTGTAGTACCGGGTTTCATCTGGTGGATATACGTACAGTAAAAGGCTGTGGTTTTGAAGGATATGGTGCCAGTGAAAAATGCATTGGATTTCTCTTGGCATTTGTACAATACTTCACAGTATTAGAAAATAATAATTCTTTTTGTATGAGATACTTGACATAAATACTCTGGAATTACTCACACTGTTTTATTTCACCTTCTTTGATTTCCCGTCTATGGGTAAATATCGAAATCATGCCCTGATTTTGAGAGATATGGTGTTCATGAATGATGTTCGGTACACTATTGGGTCAGTGAAATATTTGTAGTACTGGGTTTCATCTGGTGGATATACGTACAGTAAAAGGCTGTGGTTTTGAAGGATATGGTGCCAGTGAACGATGCATTGGATTTCTCCTGGCAGTTGTTCAATACAGTATAAAAAAACAATTCATTTTAAATGAGATACTTGACATGAATACTCCTGAATTCTTCACTCTATTTTATTCAACCTTTTTTTATATCCCGTTTTCCCGTAACCTTTTTTATCTCCCGTTTATGGGTTAATATCGAAATCATGCCCTGATTTTGAGAGATGTAGGTGTCAGTGAATGATGTACGGTACAGTATTGAGTCAGTGAAATATTTATAGTACAGGGTTTCATCTGGTAGATATACCTACAGTACAATACATTGGTTCAGAAAAAAAGGCCGTGGTTTTGAAGGATGTCGTGCCAGTGAATGATGCATTGGATTTCCCCTGGTAGTTGTACAATATACTGTACAGTTTTAAAAAAATGATAATTCTTTTTGTATGAGATACTTGACTTGAATACTCCGGAATTATTCACACTGACTTATTCCACCTTTTTTGATTTCCCGTGTATGAGTAAATATCGAAATCATGCCCTGATTTTGAGAGATGTGTGGTGTCAGTGAATGATGTACGGTACAGTATTGGGTCAGTGAAAGATTTATAGTACCGGGTTT
>CAJPEX010000844.1:0-25306 GCA_905338405.1 Notodromas monacha
AAATGCATAAAGGAGGAAGGATGAATCCATCATTCCCAGGGAATCGCGAAGGGATTCACCCAGTCGACCAAAAAGGTATCAAGAAGGAAAAATGTCATCCATTTCAATGCTAGCCCACATATTTTTTTTTCAAACTATTGCAACAAAAAAACCCCACAAAAAGAAGCAGGGATAAAAGTTTCACTTCCGTTTCACGCTATCGTAGCCTCGTGATTTCGACTGATACAACGTAAAAATATTCTTCCTGCTTTAATAAATTCTCTCTCTTTCTCTAAAAAATAGGGGATTAAATCCTCACTTCATTCTAATACGTCAGAATCATTTTACAAAAGATTATTCCATGTTGTGAAATAGTCTCATCGTGAACGTATTTTTTCACTCTCAGCTTCCTTCAAATATGATGTCAAGAAGAATTTCCCGACAAATAAAGATTTTTAGGATTTTGAATTTATATATTTAAAAATGAAACACAAGACTTTGGTCGGGCTGCGACCGGGGTGAGAAATCACACTATTGTAAGGCTGGTGTAATTCGTTTGAAATGCGCAACTCTGAAAAACCAAGATTTCTGCACAAAATCGCCGAGAAACAGCACACACGAATGTTCGAGTCAGAATGTATGGATCTTGTCAATTTAGGAAAACAGGAAAACTTTCCTTCAAGGACAAAAAACAGCAACAGGATTTAAGCAATAAAATAAAGCCTTGAAGGCCCAGAAAGAAACGTGAGAACCAAGGTCTTCCAAGATTCTCACAGAAATGAAATGAAAGAGGATTTTTACTGAGAATTTGGGTTCTCTGATTTTGGCATGATGAATTTAAAGATGCCAATATAAAGGCTATTTTATTTTTGCAACATATGACTCGATATTTCGAAAAGCACTTCTTCCGGTATCCGAATCTCTCCCAGAAAAAAAAACGTTAAATTATCACTGCTTCCCGATTAAAAAAAAAAAAAACATAACACGAAACCGTATTTTCAAATTTTTAAAAGCGGGCCATTGCCAATGACGAATGTTTCGTCGCTTGAAATAAGCAGATTTTTCGGAAGGCAGTTGCTCAGGAATTAAACGCTCATCGTAAATCCAACCTTTTCAGCTCAACCCACGAACCCCATTCATCACCCTGATTAAATAAAAAATAAAAATTTTCACCCAAAATTCGTTCTCGAACATAAATCGCTGAAAAAGTTCATAAACTAGAAATCATAAACTAGAAGAAGATCAAGTTGGTGTTTTACTTTATCAATTCCGAACAAAAACGAAAATTTTCGAACACAGAAAACGCACGAAAAAAAAGTTATCCGCGAATTTAACCTTTTTTCAATGTTGGGAAGAGAACGAAAAAAATTTCTACATACGAATGATGCTTCTTCATGGGATAAAAATAATACCGTCGTCCAGAAAATCAGCCACGAGAATGCAGAAAACCACCGGGACTCACCTGTGAACAAAGAAAGAAAAATGTCACATTAATTTCATTTTCCTTCGAGTTTCAGTCAATAGAAAAATACTCTCTAACGAGCTCACGAAAAAATACTGTGAGCTCAAATTAACTGGGCTAATGACCGGATGCGATTGCCTGGGTAAATCCAATAACAAGAAAAAAATAAAATTTACCACGTGAAAACGTATTGAACAGAGAAACACCATTGAATTTCCGCACCGTCTCGAAAACATTTCCGCCAAACTTCAAGCTCATAAACCCTAATAATCACAGCGTCGAAGTAAAACTTAATTCTTTGCTGTGATTCATACGGAGCAGCAGCTGAATGTTTTGGGCACGTTTAATCAAAAGCACAAAGGATTTTTAAAATTTCTATTTTAGCTCAAATAGCCGTAGTTCAACTGCACGAGTAAATTGAAATTAAAAATTAAAATAGGACAGGCTTCGAAAAAACGGGCAAAAACTTCAAGTCGAGCCCTGAACAGGAGTTTCAACACCAAATATGGACATGAGATACAGATCTGCTTGTTCGCTATTGCAAAAAAGCAAAAAACCAGCTCCTTTGTTTGCTTTAAGCAAACGCACGGGTTCTGGCATCAGAAAATATTAAAGATAAAATGAAATAAAAACGTTGACAAAGAAAAAACAAGAAAATTTCGGTGTATAACAAACGAACATAACACGTATAGGGCGAATAACCCTTCATTTTTCTTCCCAATCCAGCAAGTGAAATAAAAAATTTAAAAAAAAATGAATTCGTCTACAGGGCTTGAAAGCTATACACTATTCGAAGTATTCAGAAAAATTCATGCATAAATGAAGCCCCAAACAAAACTCGATATTCTCACACACAAAAAAATAATAAATTGACGGCATTTCCTATTTTTTCTGCGATCACTTTCAGAGAAAATTACGATTTTTCTTCCCAATCCAGGACGTGAAACAAAAAATAAAATAAATGAATTCATCGACAGGTCTTGAAAGCTATAAAATCAAAGTATTCACAAAAACTCTCGCATAAATAAAACCCCCAACAAAACTCGATATTCTCACTAAAAAAAGTAATAACTTGACGGTATTTCCCATTTTTTCTGCGATAACTTTCAGAGAAAATCACGATTTCTCTTCCCAATCCAGGATGTGAAACAAAAAAATAAAATAAATGAATTCATCGACAGGTCTTGAAAGCTATAAAATCCAAGTATTCACAAAAACTCTTGCATAAATAAAACCCCCTAAAAAACTCAATTTTCTCACACCAAAAGAACCTATCCCCGGTTTTTTTTTCTTTCTGAAGCACGGACTCCCGACACGCTTTTCGGGTTCTGCTTACCCCCCCTCTTTGGTTCTTTGTGGACTCTCGACACACTGGAATGGTGTGACGACGACGACGTCGACGTCGGCTCGTTTCCCAGAGCCCAAACATAATCTCATCGCCGGAAGGCAATCTTCTTCCTCCCGTGTTTGCCGGAAAACGCCGGGTCCGAAAGCAAACCTTGTCAGCCCAAAAGTGAGTGAGAGTGGAGGAAGTACGCAGTGAGTAAAAGTAACACAGATACACAAGCACGAAACCAGGTGCATTCCATTTTGCAAAACAAAACAAAAAATATATTCCGGACGATTGATCGCTTGGATGCGGAGATACTTTTTTCGAATTTCAACAACTTCGACCTTGATTCAATCGTGCTAATGTCATTGCAAAATGCAGTCTAATGCAATTGGGGACAAGTTCATTTCTGAAATCCGATTCGGTACGACCAAAAATAATATCCCGACTATTCCGGGAGCAGAGGCAAATTTAAATAGACGCATAATTTAAATAATTATGCATTAAAGCGATTCTTGCAATCCGTCTGGAATGACGAGATTTTCCACAATTCATCCAGTTCCGCTTAAAATAAGATTTTAAAAAATTAGAAAAACAATCCCTGAAAAACACTAGATGCGGCCTATAATCGTGCAGCACTTCAGATATTCTTCAGACATGTGCGGCCTATACGTAGGATAAAATGTGATAAATGCGAGAAAAAATTACAAAATTGCGTCATATACAAGCTGAAATGATGGCTCTTAAAATCATGCGTGCTTCATTCAATTCCTAACTGAATTTAATTTCCGCCACTTTTGGAAATTCGAAGTTGAATTATTTCGGATGCTTCATCAATACTTGTTTGCATTATTTCGACGATGAAAAAAATTGCCAAAATTGTTATTGTGGCCAATACGAATGCAAAAATGAAAGAGTTCGGATGAATTTTTATTTTCCGGGAATAAATCGAGCCTTTTTGGCATGAATATATCTGTGTCAACGTGCCCAAAACGCCGCGTCCCGATTTTAAATCTCGTACAAAATAGCGCAATCCTTCACATTTTTTCTTCTTTTTATTCCAAGAAAAAGAAAGAAATGGAAATATTTCTCAGAGACGCAGCAGCAGCAGCAGAAGCCCTGGGGGTTTCCCATTCAAACCTAAGATGGCCCAGCAGCCGAGTTATCAATTCCAAACGCATGCCTCGGGGGGGCTTTTTTTATCCTTTTTTTTCTCGGCAAAAAAAAATTCAAGAAAAAAGGAAGAAAATACTGTTTCTTTCAGAGAGAAAAAAATGGGAGTCAATTGTTGGACGAAAATCACTGCCACTCGCACAATTCCATCCACCGCTTTTCCTAGCCCTCGCCTGAAATCCCCCTCGGGGACTCGCGGGGGTCGTCATCACCCAAGTGATGAACAACCCCTCAGCAGCAGCCAGGCACTGAACAAGGTGCAGCCACACACACACACACACACACACACACACTTGGAAAAAAGGTGAAGAAGAAGAAGGAAATCTCGTCCAAGTCACACAACAGGGGGGGGGGGGGGGGGGGTGACAGGGGGGGAAAAAAACAAAAAAAACCTACCTATTTATGCTACAGAAACACTTGCAAATTCATTCCTGATTTTATTATTATTCCGCGAAGAAGAAGTTGTTTCGACAAAAGATCCGAATGTCGATAATTTTCAGAGCTTTTTACCATCCCAAAATTAAAATGTTTAAAAAATAAGCTATCAAAATAAACAAAAATATTTTTCCTAGAATTCTTTGCAATTCCCTGAAGAAAAAAAAGAGGAAAAGACAAGCGGATGGATCGACATTTTTCAGAGCTTTTCGTCGTTCCAAAATGTAAAAAAAAAAAATAATGAATAAATAAATAAGCCATGAAAAGAATTTTTTTTCTAGAATTCGTTGCAATTCCCTGACGAAAAAAGAGAAAAGACAAGCAGATTGATCGACATTTCTCAGAGTTTTTCATCGTTTCAAAATTGAAAAAAATTGAAGAATAAATAAATAAGGCGTTAAAAAAAATTCAGGAAGTTTTTGCAATTTCCTGCAGAGAAACCGGGAAAAGACAAGCAGATCGATGCCTAACCAAAGATGGTATCAACGAAAGACCCCGAGACGCAACTTTGTAGCGAAAACCCATCAGGGTACTTGGCGAACTGCTTATCTTCTCGTGTCACGACTCATTCGGCGGTTAAACCGACCAGGAAAAGGTCGGTTGCACTTGGCTCAATTGCACTTGGCTCAAACCAGCAAAATAATACACACAAACACACGTGAACGCCTTTTTCCATTCAGCAACTTCAAACCGAAGAGTTCGCATGTTGCTGGAAAACAGACTTTCCTTCACACTTTTTTTTTCATACTTCAGCCCGGTCGCCATTTTAAGCTTGAAAAAAGAGGCGGAGAAAATTTATGAAAGGCATGACTAATTCTGTTCGTTTGTCAAGCTGATTTTGAAACAATTTCTTGAAAAATATTCCTTCAAGGAATTAAATATTTTCCTTTGGATTCCCATGAAGCTGCCTTTGATTCATGATTCGATTACTGATGTACTGTACTTTTTTTTAAGCGAGTACATTAATATTCTGTTACCATTGCCTCAAGGATGAAATGCATGATTGTTCGTAAAATAATATCTCCAGTAACTTTCTGAACGGTCTTCATATAATCAACTCTAAAAATCGACAGGTTTTCCGTACACAAAACTTGAAAGTACAGTTTACCATATTCGAGTTCATCGAACCGTTTTTTTTCTACTGATCAGACTTTTCAAAGTAACATTTTTATAGACCCAGTTCTGTAGTATGATTCATATCTCCTTTGCCAAAAGCACTAATTAATGCCTAAAAACATTTCAAATGTAAGTTAATTCAAACATTTTTTAAATGAATCAAAATGTTTCAGTACTTTTTCAGAAGACTTTCAAGGTGGATCAAAGGCCGGGTTCCAATTTTAAATTTTTCTATAATGTACATTATAAACGGGTTGTGCAGACAATTTTTAAAACAAATAGGTCAAACTAAAATTTTTATTTCATCTGCGTAACCAATGATTGCAATTGTAAAAGCAGTAAACTTTTCCGAACGGTAACAACAGAAACACAACTAACCAAGATACTGCATCTGGCAACACTGAAAATGCGATGAAATTGGCTACAACCTCAATTACTTTGAAAGAGCCGCTCACATTTTTTCAAACGATATCACCTCTTCAAAATAATTTTCCTCCTTTTCCAATCAATCGGGTTAAACTAGCATTAAATACACCTTGGCTTGAAGAGCAGAAATTAAAAAAAAAAAAGTGGGACGCACGCAAGGATACTTCTGAGAACCAGTGAAAATCGGGGAAATAATCGTCCCGATACTGGAAGTAAATTTCAAAATATTTACAATCAAAAGCAGAAATGAATCCGCAAAGGTGAAACCCACCCATATCCACTTGCTCTGAACTCACTTGAAACAATCCGGGGTCCATCAACTACCCCAAATGCCTCCCCCAACACTCCCGAGGGCCCCAGAAACTTTCTCACCGAAACGTGCAGGAGGATAAGCCCAACCCAACCACCGAAAACTTCTCGCCAAAAAAAAAAAAAAAAAGGTCTCGTGCAAAAATATAGTCTGAAACAAAAGAAAATTGCAGCAGCATCTGCGAAAGCACCAACTTTTTCCCCCAGCCCACAGCGAAAAATATGGCCCCACCAACTTCTCCCTTCCGGCGGTATTGAAAAAAAAAGGATTCTTACATAATCTCTCTAGAATAATTAGCATAAGTAACCCAAGGAAAAAAATAATCAAACGCGATCATTAAAATCTCACACAAAATGGCACGCAAACTTCCACTGATTTAGTACCCATTTCCCCACAGAATTCCGATCTACACACGTATGACAAATTTTTCGTCATAACGATTTTTTTTTCGGTCCCTCTGGGAGTTCCTTGTACCGAGATGTTACTGTATCAGATAAATATTAGAGAAAAAAAAGTACTGGGAATACATACATTCAACCAACGAAGATGGTGAAAGGGGGGGGGGGAGAGCAGAAACTATTTCCCCCCCCACCGCAAAAACTTTCCCCAGGAGTTGGGATGCAAGCCCTCCCCAGAACAGAAAATAAACCAACCCCCGACTGACTCAAGTCCTCTCAGCAACTTTGCTTTTCCACACCGAGGCCACCTTTATATTCCAAGTTGCTTCCCTTTCGGAAATGGATCATTTACCACACCTGACAACATAAGTGGAAAAGGAGATCCACATGCCTTGCAAGGGATCAACAGCGGATCCGCCGGCAGGAGGAGCCAAGATTGATTTCCGCTTTTTACCTTCCCGAGAAAAACTTTCTTCCCCTTCGCTTCTTCAGGTGAGTTTCAAAAACCCAGATGCGCAAAGTTTTTTTTTCTTTCTGCAGCTAGGGAATAAGACGAGGGGTTGCATGAATGCGAAGTAATGTTTTTGCTTTCGCAGCATTTTTAATTTAACTGCCATTTGTGCGGTACACGAAATACTGAGATTCAAGATGCTTAGCAACCATGCAGCAAAAAAAATTGCATTCTTCAACAAGACTTTCTAGGCCAATAAGGGACCTCTAAATATCAGAAAATAATAGTTCAGTACGTCGAGAATCAAGGCCATTCAGAAGAATTAATAATAAAGATGCTTTTTATTATAATTTAATAAGATTTCTATGGAAGCTCGGTCAGAAACGTCCTTAATAACCGTTCATTCTGTGAAGAATGTGTTTCAGAGTTCACCGAGTTTTTGCAATCTGTTGTCCGTGTTTCAAAAGAATCCCATTCAAAACAAAGAAAACACGAATCCCTCTTAATCAAACATCCTAGAGCAATTTCCAACCTTGAACGAGAAGTAATTTTTTGTTTGTTTTTGTTTTGAAAGCAACAAGAAAATATCCGATTCTCACTTCGGTCCATTTCGTTTTTTAAGGTCTGAAAGTTTTGCTTCTCCGGAGCTTTTGCCGTTTGTCGCAGTGTCAAAAAAAAATGAGGAACATAAAAAAATGCAGGAGCAATGCTTTTCACGGGTGAAGAACAAATATTCACTTTTGGGACATTAAATTCTTTTTTTTTAATTAATAAATAAGGAACCGCAACACACACAAAATGTTTAAGGGTGCAGAACAAATATTCAATTTCAAGACATAAATTTCAATTTCGAGACATACATTTTTATTCCGAGACATAAATTTCAATTGCGAGACATAAATTTCAATTCTGAGACATAAATTTCAATTTCGAAACATAAATTTCATTTTACAACCAATAAATGTGGAATCGCAACAAAAGCAAAAATGTTCAAGGGAGCAGAATAAATATTCAATTTCGAGGCATGAAATTAATTTTTCAATTAATAAATGTGAAACCGCAACCCAACCCCCTCCCCCCTCCCAAAAAAATTGAACAATATTGCCTAGGATCGCAGCACAGCATCCGTACCCAGCAGTAGATCACAATTTCTCCTTTTTTATTTTTTATTTTTGCACACACAAAGAAACTCTCATCCTCTCACCAAGGATGACGGATTATGCAATCCAATCAATTTTCGCACGCGCCAGCTTTCAGCAAAAGAGAGAGAAAAAAAAAGAAGGGATTAAACTTGAGCAACGAGAGGTAAACTTAGGACGGGACAAGAGGAAAATTTTTCATCACCTCGAAACCCCCCCAAGGGTGCACCCCCGAAAAGACCGAGTGATGGATGCGAACGTCGCGTGATTTTCGTATTTCCGCGTTGGTACAGAGAATAAGGACAATGTTCGATCATTCGACCATACATTCACACACCACACGACCTCTGGGGGCCTTTCATCAAACCCCCCCCCCCCCCCCGATTTATTTTATTTATTTATTTTTTTGGCGAGATGTACTTCGAATCGGCCGTCACACAAAAACTTGGCAATTCTCTTTCCATTCGGTGGTGAAGCGGGTCGCAATGAATCTTTCTGATAAACGGAAAAATATTTAGAATGACGCAATTTGTTAGGCAAGCAAATTGTAATTGACTTGAATCTTCAGAGTTTTACCTCCCTCATAAAACCAAATGACAAGTCTTACAAAGGGCTTGTATAGGCTATTGAAGGTTAAATATAAAAAGTCAAGCTGGTAAATTGCAGAATCTAATATAGAAGAATCATCTTATCCGTTTATTCAGTTGAAGAGCAAGAGCTTGCTAAGTTGTGTGATCTCACTCCTGAAATATATCCTTACTTCTTAACCCAGGAATTTCAAGAAGGAATTCTGGCCCTTGTCCCGGGCTCATTGCTGCTTTTCATTTATACTGTTACTCTTTGCGATCCGCTTTACACACAAAATTATATTGAGGCGACATCTGTCCCCAATAAAACTTACAGGGGGAAAAAAAGTTTAATTTCCTTCATTTCTAAACAAATGTCGAATCAATGCAAGAAATTTATACCAATTTTTTTGCTTAGCACAGTAAAACAGTTTCTAAATTTTGGTACTGTATTGTCTTTTATTTGAAACGAATACCTTACTGACAACGAGTAAGAAAAAAATGTCAAGTTTTGAAAATATTTTTTTGCAAAAGGTTGAAAAGTAAAACTGATGGCTGATTTACTAGTCAATTTTGCAATCAAAATATTGACCAACAGCTGAACTCAAAATTTTTGAAGGCTTTCTGGCGACCTTTTGATGAGAGAAATGAATAACAAGAGAAATGAAATATCTTACAGAAGGAGAGAATTCCGTCTTCACCAGATATTTTAGATAAAAGGGCAAATAAAAATGCAGGAACTTTAGCACTAACCCTTGTACATCCAGTACGAGAAGACGTCCATGATCAGTTTTCCCCCTTAACGATTGATAACCGACGCATTTTCCGAGAATACAGAAAATTATATTAAGAACATTCTGGAAAGATCTCTGAAAGCTAAGTACAGTATTGATCCATTAATTACGCGACTCAGACAATCATGATCAGTCATTCGTGAGAGTAAATTGATGAAAATTGAGTGAAAAGTGAGGAATAAAAACTTCAACAGCTCTGAGGTGCGATTGAAAGTACAGTACTATTCAATCCACGAGCTTAATATTTTGTATACAGCAACTCTTGTGTAACGCTCAAACATAAAATAAAACAATATATTTAAAATTGTTTAATCTTGGTTACTGTCACAAAAATAAACGGCAGAGTATAATTTATTACGGTAAATAACAAACACAAGAATCCAAATTCTTGGAAAACTCGTCCTCATACATATTTGTGTTAACCAGGTCTCATTTCCATCGGGTTGCACAATAATTACTTTTCGGTGGAAAATACGTAGAAATTTAAGTTGAAAAGAATGCATTACCTCGAGATCAATCCAATGACTTGCTGTCCTTGAAGGGAAGAAAAAAAACCAACTGTGAATTTTTTTCTTCTTTTTTCACCCCCAAAACCCCGCATAATTTCTTACTACTCCAAGGCTGAACTAAATATGTACTTTGGAGAGACGCGTCCTCAGCAATTACGTCTCATCGCACAGTCCGTCCTTTTACCCCCGGGGTTGCACAAAGAAAACCCCAGCGTCGTCGTCGACGGGGTAACAAATCAAACTGCCCGCCGGGAGAAGTTTTAGTTATAGTTATTCAGTGTCGGCGATATCCTTCATCCTTTTCCCTCCCATCCCCTCGGTTCACACAGGAGTGCGTTTTCGCATCCAATTTTGTGCAGCGTAGCGATTTACGCGCCTGAGAACCCCCGAAGAACCAGTACACGAACGCCGTGTCGGTTGTCCAACAAAACTACGCGATATCGTAATTTATTTGCACATTACACGCAAACTTTTTTTTAGGCACAACGGAAGTAAAAATATGGTTTTACGTCTGGGGATGCGAGAGAGACTTTCGAAGTACAGGTGGACTCTTTACAACGATATTCAAGGGACCAGAAAAAAAATCGTCGTAGAGGACCCATACATGGGACTCGCAAAAGAATATATTCGTTTGACAGAGAAAATCGTTGACGAGTGTACGTGTAGTCAATTTATCGATTCTTTTGGAACGCATTTTGGCACGCATTTTTTGGCACAGCGGTATTGAAAATGGTTTGACATCCGGAAACGCGAGATGTACTTTCAAAGTACTGTACAGGTGGACTCTTTAGAACGAAATTCTGTGGACCAGAAAAAAAATTATTTGTACAGAGCCTCCTATAGGCACAGAAGAAAATTCGTTGTACAGAGAAAATTGTTGTCAAGAGCGTCTATCTGTGTAAATTTCTTAAAAATTCAGATCAGTCTGTTGATCTTACTCAATCATCAGTCAAAAGCTTCTGTGATGGTTTAAATTCACACAAAAAGAGGCAGAAATTCGAAAATAAAACACAAATCAGCCGTGGGGTGAAGCTGGGGATTTATTTTATGAAATCCCAAAAGAGAATGATAAAATGTATTTCAAATATTAACCCCAAGAAATTCAAACACTTCTTCACATAAAACACAATGGATAACCTTCACAATCACACACAAAATCAACAGACATCTTTTTAGTCCGTTCTTCTGCACACCTGATTTGTTAAAACCCGTGAAGGGTACGGATTAAAATCTCTAGTATTCAATTAATATGGCTGCCATCTAACAGCAGTCAGTGTGCATGTACAGCAGTACATTAAGCTGATTAAGGTACCAAATTATTCCATCACAGCTTCATTTCATTATAAGTTTTCAAGAGGAATCTTGATTTTAATGCTTGAAATAAATCACACTGAGGCGGGGGAAAAAATTTCTCCGCGCAAAATTGGCACTCGAAATCTATGAGAAATGCGTCATTTTTAATGTACTCCAGAGATCCGCATAATTTTGTCTATAGTTAATCACACGATAAATTACTGCACTATATTACATTAATGTACTCGATTGATATCTACTCAAATACAGGTATACTCTCTCTTCTACGAGGAAAACTGTATTTACAATCCTTTTTCCCGGTCCATTGAATTTCGTTGCATAGAGAGGGTCCACTGTTCATGTTTTTGAACTTCAGAGCATGTTTCCCATCCCTTTCCGCGCAAATATACACATTTTTTAAAAATCAGCAGCCGAATGCCGTGCCGTTTGCAATTTACACGAGTCTGTCGCCGGTATTTTCTCTGGGTCATGTATCACTAGGTGGGAGGCCCAGAGGGTTTTTGGCAGGCCTGGCTGGGATTGATGGGGCATCAACGATCCAGTGCCTGCCCTCGATTCTCCTGCGTTATTTCTTGCAAAAAAAAATACAAAATTTCCAGAAAATCAGCTGCATTCTCGCACGACGAGACGAGAAACTGGAGAAGTCGTTTTTAACATGAACGTGAAATTATGCACGGTTAGGCATAAATTAGCGGGCTATAATCCAGCGTGCAACGGAATCTAAGCTGATTTTTCGCTTCTTTGTTTTTCCGCTTCGGTGCTGGTGAACATTTTGAAATTTAATTTTCTATCGTTGGAGAGGAACAAATGCTTTTTTCAAGTTGAATAAAGCCTCTAATCTCAGGAAAAAATGTCCTTTTCTCCAATCATTGCTGATGATGTAACACCCAAAAAATGTTAACTCTTAATTACTGGTATTATTTTATTTAGTTAAAAGAACGCATCTGAGAACACACAGAAAAACGTTACATTATTCAGGACAGGAAAAATGAGAAAAACTCAAGCACTGATGATGAAGACATTAAACTCGAAAAAAACACGAATATCGCCTCCACCAATTATGAACCAGGTTCGATAAAATTAAATGGCATAGAAACTCCACGCAGATTTAATCCCTTGGATAAAAAATAAAAATCAGTCAAACCACAGCTCAACACTTGTTTTTTTTTTTTTATACTTTCCTTCACATCTGACAAGGGATCACGTCAAATTGCACTCAGACATCTCGACAGTGGCGTGACTTGAAGCTATGACTTCGTCCACTCCTTTTTTTTCTCAGCGTGTTCATCGCGTTTTCTTACCCAAACAATAAAAAATAAAATAAACCCCCAGCATACAACACNAAATGCTTTTTTCAAGTTGAATAAAGCCTCTAATCTCAGGAAAAAATGTCCTTTTCTCCAATCATTGCTGATGATGTAACACCCAAAAAATGTTAACTCTTAATTACTGGTATTATTTTATTTAGTTGAAAGAACGCATCTGAGAACACACAGAAAAACGTTACATTATTCAGCAAAGGAAAAATGAGAAAAACTCAAGCGCTGATGAAGACATTAAACTCAGCAAAAACACGAATATCGCCTCAATCAATTATGCACCAGGTTCGATAAAATTAAGTGGCATCGAAACTCCACGCAGATTTAATCCCTTGGATAAAAAATAAAAATCAGTCAAACCACAGCTCAACACTGGTATTTTTTTCTTCTTCTTCACCTCTGACAAGGGATCACGTCAAATTGCACTCAAACTTCTCGACAGTGGCGTGACTTGAAGCTATGACTTCGTCCACTCCTTTTTTTTTTCTCAGCGTGTTCATCGCGTTTTCTTACTCCAAATTATTTTTTATTTTATTTGGGGGTCGTATGTTGTGCTTTTCGTGTCCAAAGGAAGGTTCTTTTTACATCGGACAAATTCTTCTTCCCCTTTCTTCTGAGAATTGTCATGTCTCACAAGCACGAATTGTTACTGTCACTCTCCGAGTGTTGGATGAATGACGTCCACGAGAAACATTTCAACGCGAAAGAAGAAATTACGCACGCGAGCAACGCACGTCATCGTCACTGGTCAGCTTTTTCGACCTTTCGTAAAATTAATAACGAAGAATTGAATAATTAAGTCAACGGAAATTATATCTCTAGGGAGCATCTGAAAAATTAGCCTCTTCGAAAATCAAAATAAAAACTTGCTTTCAAAATATTTGTAAATAAAAATTGCGTAACAACTCTTAAAAAGCTGGAAATCAACATACCGCTGGAAACATCCAGGAATACCGCAAAAAAAACGTTTTCTGATAATGATAAAAAAGCAATCATAATTTATTGGACGCGAGGTTTAATATAACGGCTCATGCGGTACATTCAATTGAATCGGCGCACCTTATTCAAATTTGAATGATTCATAAAATTATTGTATACCACATTAACTAGTCAGTTTTGACCTTTCGTTAAATTATTAACGACGAATTAAATGATTAGTCAACCGGAATTATCTCTCTAGGAAGTATCTGAAAAATTAGCCTATTCGAAAATCAAAATTTTTTGAACGAAAGTTTTATAAACATTTATTTTTAATGCTTTGGGGAAAAAAGTTTTCGACCTTTAGTTGTATGGCAATCGTTTTAGATACTTATGGCATATTTTTGGAAAAAGAGTAAATTTTTTTATCACTCTTTATTTATCGGACGCGAGGTTTTTAAAACGGCTCATGCGGTATATTCAATTGTATCAGCGTATCTTATTCAAATTTTACTGATTCCAAAAGTTATTTTGTAGCACACGAACTAGTCAGTTTTGACCTTTCAATGAATTATTAGCGACACATTAAATAATTAGTCAACGGACATCATCTCTCTAGGAAGTATTTGAAAAATTAGCCCCGTCGAAAATCAAAATGAAAACTTGCTTTCAAAATATTTGTAAATGAACATTGCGTAACAAATTTTAAAAAAAAACTGGAAATCAACATACTGTATTCAAAATTCAGGAATACCGTGTAAAAAACTTTTTTTTTAATACAAATAGTACTCATTATTTATTGGACGGCTGATACGGTATATTCAATTGAATCAGCGTACCTTATTCAGATTTGAATGATTCAAAAATTTATTTTATATTTTTATCATTGGACACGAAGTTTTAAAACGGTTCACACGGCTTTCCGAAGTTTAATCAAATTTGAATCAGGTTCTGCGAGTACAATTCGAATGCTTCAAAAAAAATTATTGTATTGCACATTCACACCCCCNAAACTTGCTTTCAAAATATTTGTAAATAAAAATTGCGTAACAACTCTTAAAAAGCTGGAAATCAACATACCGCTGGAAACATCCAGGAATACCGCAAAAAAAACGTTTTCTGATAATAATAAAAAAGTAATCATTATTTATTGGACGCAAGGTTTAATGTAACCGCTCATGCGTTACATTCAATTGAATCGGCGTACCTTATACAAATTTGCATGATTCAAAAAAGTATTGTATACCACATTAACTAGTCAGTTTTGACCTTTCGTTAAATTATTAACGACGAATTAAATGATTAGTCAACCGGAATTATCTCTCTAGGAAGTATCTGAAAACGTAGCCTATTCGAAAATAAAAATAAAAACTTGCTTTCAAAATATTTGTAAATAAAAATTACGAAACCCCTTTTTTCAAAAGCTGGAAATCAACATACCGTTAGCAAAATCTATGAATACCGTATAAAAACCTTTTTCTCATTTAAAAAAATCACTCATTATTTATCGGACGCGAGGTTTTTAAAACGGCTCATGCGGTATATTCAATTATATCAGCGTATCTTATTCAAATTTTACTGATTCCAAAAGTTATTTTGTAGCACACGAACTAGTCAGTTTTGACCTTTCAATGAATTATTAACGACAAATTAAATAATTATTCAACGGACATTATCTCTCTAGGAAGTATCTGAAAAATTAGCCCCGCCGAAAATCAAAATGAAAACTTGCTTTCAAAATATTTGTAAATAAAAATTGCGTAACAAAAAAAAAAATGGAAATCAACATACTGTATTCAAAATTCAGGAATACCGTGTAAAAAACTTTTTTTTAAATACAAATAGTACTCATTATTTATTGGACGGCTGATGCGGTATATTCAATTGAATCAGCGTACCTTATTCAATAAACTTACTAAGTTTTTAAATAAAATATAAAAATAGTAACCTGTGCTTCAAAATTTTGCCAAGTGTGCCGAAAGGCTTCAAATTAGTTTAAACTTAGTCCAAGACGCTCATGTTAAGCTTACGAAGAAAAAAAATTATTGTATTGCACATTCACACCCCCAAAAATCATCATGAGAAAAATCATTATTTATTTGATACTGCATAACTTTTCCGGCTGAATCGTCAATTCTCCGCAGAAAATTATTTCGCGCATGATTCTTCCAACAAAAAAGACTTCTCCCCATATGTATTTCCAAGGGCAGAAATTTCCTCCTGCATTCATCATTTATTCTGTCCACAGTGTCCATCCATCCATCCATCCCAACCATTTTGGACCAGGTGATGAAAAGAGGAAGTGGCAATTATTTTTTCCATCTGATATTTGCTCCCCTGTCGCCCTGCTATCGGTTTCCTCTTCTCGCACGTGCCGAATTTCCTCGCCCATGAGCCCCCCATATTCTCGCTTCCCCTTTTGTCCCATTCCTCATAGTTTATTTCTTCAATTATTTAATACAACTATTCATTTTCTTTTCACCGCACATCTGGCTGAAGGAGGAGAGAAAGGTTGGGAATATTCATGCATTTTTAGTCAAACGCGCTCCGAGAGTATTTCAAGGGAGATACGAGGGGTCTAACAAAAGTTCTCGGAATAGAAATATGCAGCGGCTGTTGATGAAAATGGCGGAATTACCTCGGAAGACCACGAGGCAACCCTTGGAATTAATGCCACGTTGATTTCAAAAATTCTGCGGGAAAAACTGGGCTGCAAAAAAAAAACAAAAAAACAACAAAAAACTGCAGGAAGTTCCGTTTTTTCTTTTCTTCTACATCTCAATTCTAGTCACCACCATTTCGGCGTCATCTCAGGTATGCTTCAATATTTCCAATTCGTACATTCAAGCCATGAAATCTTACAACACTGAAAAATAATTTTAAAAAAGGGTCTTTTGAAACTATCTCTTTCCTTCTTCTTTCGACTCAAGAAAGAACTCCGGATAAAAGGAAGAAAATCTCGCTCTCATCGCTATTTGCCTTATTGTGTGTGTGTGTGTGTGTACTCTGGCTTCTTCTGCGTCCCGTATATTCTCCGGGGCAAAGGCAACCAACCAACTGTCGAACATCGTCACTCGCTCCACCGACTCGCCTTCAATTATTCAAAGCATCAGGGCGTACGGCCTTACAGCTTTCCTTCTACCCCCCCCCACACCCCCACACATACACCCTCAGCACGTGCCCGAAATCACAAACTCGTCACACGCCCCGGAAGAAAAATAACCTTTTTTTCCCTTTCTTGTGTGTGCTCTGCTTGACGTTCAACTAACCCCCTTTTTTCATCCCTATAGTACGGGCCAAGAAAAAAAAAATTATATATATTGTGAGGATCGAGCACGGGGGGTTTTGGTAAAGTTCATTCACCGTCATGCGGTATTATTTTCCGACGCTTTTGGTGCATGCAATGACCAGTGTTTTTTAAAGTTAAAATAACGCAAATTTAAAATAAAAATGGGGTTTCTCATGGTATATTGTATCTAATGCGTTACTTTTCGAGGAAAAGCAGAAAAAATTGTCCAATAGTAATCGGTAACTGATGCAAAACTCATCAGGTTTATCCGCGGGAAAATAAAATTGTTCTGATTTCGCCGGGGTTTAAGTAAAGCCCGGAGTCTTCGGATTGGTTCAAGAAAAACATTTTTTTTATTTTTATTGGGGATTTCTCGAAATTTTATTCTGAAGATAATCACGCATGCGTGTTTATTTTTTTCGAGGAAACCTTTTGAAAACGTGTTTTGAAGACAACTTCGAATCTAAGTAAGTCATCAACGCAAGGCTTCGCTTTTGGCATACAAAACAAAAAATAACCCTTTTGGCAACCGTTCTTTGCAAACAACTCCCGTTTTGCGGTTTACAAAAAAATGGTAGGTGACACGAATTTTCTTTCAATTCATATATAGAATACGCGCATTCATGCGTATTCATTGTCCAGGAAGCGTAAAAATATTCGGGAAACTCTTCGGTGTAAGGTTGAAGCCTGAAAACTTCAATATTATTCTCAAATTTGCAAACAATAATCCACTGCTAAATGCTTCAAGAATAAATTTGTATAAATGCAGCTTTCGGATGGATACCGAAGAAATTCGCGATTTATTTACGGATCGATGATTTCTTTTTAACCCTCCACATCCACACATAAACGTTGAAAAAAAGAGTGGCATTTGATTTGAACGACTGGTCTATATTTTGAAAGATCCAAAATTTCAAATGCGCCTTCAACAAAACAATCTTTGAAAAATGAAGAAAAAAAGACCCCAGGGTCTGATTCTTCTTGTGAAAAGAGAGTGACTGAAAATCGAAGCGACAAACATAACGTTTTTTTTTCTTTCCAAATTTTTTTTAGAAGATCGGTAACCTGCGAAAAAATCAAAACCTCTCATTAAATCTTGAATCCTGAGCAAATCTATGCTGATCTTTACGACCAAAACATCTCTAATCTTGATTCCACCCGTTATTTCTTCGTCATTCAACTCGCTCACTTCTTAAAAACAAACCTGTTTTCATCCCAAGGACTCACTTCAAACCTTCTTAGCAGGATCAGACTCATTAGGACAGAACACGACCTTGGTTGGATTTTACCTACATCAAATAAAAAATTATTCAAATATTTAAAATTAATTTTTATTTCCATTTTCGGAAATAGATTTTTAAATCGTTTTTTCGTGTAACGGAATAATGAAAAAAATGTCATTACAATGCAGTTTGAAATTAAAAATTGCTTACTTTTTTATCATTTCAATTTTTGAAAATAAATGAAAAATTCGTTTCTTCGTGTAACGGAATAATTTTAAAAATTGCATAACAGTGTTTAGTAATTTTAAATTAATCGCATTCAGAGAAATAGCTTCAAAAGAGTTCAAATCATCAAAAGATGCAGTAGGAGAGTTTTGAAAGAAATGGCCATAACCTCTGGAAACCCCCTGCTTTCAGGAAAGAGCCCTTTTTTCCACACCAGCAGAGAGAAAAAAAAAACGCTCTTCCTCCTATCAACAATCTTCACACGATGCCTTCGTTTCAGCACAAGGAGGAAATCTCCATTTGGCGCGATGAATGATAAGAGGTGAGAGCCGAGAGTCAGTTGAGGCGCTGAAAAGAGAATCTCTGCAACATACAACACAGAAGGTCGTTTACAGAAGAATACAAAAATGGGGGGATGAAAATGGGGTCACAGAGGCAACATTCGACCTATGAGAAGAAGTTTCGTCTCTCTTTTTTTTTTTTTATTTGGAGTGTGGCGCAATATTCAAGGTTTTTTCTGGGTATGAAGGGAGAATTTCGCGATGGGTATCTGTGATTAACGCCCCTTTCCTGGGCCTCAAAACCCAGAACTCGTGTCCCATTCGTTTCTAGAAGTGCTAGAAATGTTCAAGTACCGTAGATTGTGGATAAGCCGGAATCTCCAAAATATGTTTTCTATACCAAGAGGAATGTTTCAGTTTACAGTACTTTAATTTATAATTTTTTAAAGTACTGTAATTTCTTATCGCAAGGTATAAAAAAATTACTCTCTCAAAAGATTTGCTAATTTTTTGGCTTCCATTTTCCGGTAATTTTTTTTCTTCGGATTTACGACAGCCATTTGTGAAAGTAAAACTTGAGACACGTTTTCAAATACTGTGAAGTACATCGCTTGACATTTTCAAAGTTTTTTCTATTATATAGAAATACGAAAATGTCGTGATGTTGAACCTTCCTCACTTCTCTTCTACTCTCGAATAAATGTCTTCTTTTCACACTTGGTAAGATGAGGCTGAATAAACATGAATCGCTGAAATACGTTTTCTTCGAAAATGAACCCGTCAATTATTTGCATTTTCAAGTGTTCACGGTGACTTATTTCTACCGATTGGAAAATTTATGACTTTCATTCTCGGCTGTCTCGGTAATTTTTTCTTCCGTTGTCCCGTCGGAAGGAAAACTTGCTTCAAAATTTCAAATTCGTCGTTTGACATTAAAAAAAATTTGTTTTCATGGAGAGGAATAACTCAAAGCAATGTTCTGGTGCTTGCACTCTTTCACTTCTCTGCTCTTTTTTCGAATCAATGTCTTCTTTTCAAATTGGTCGTTTACAGAATAATACGAAAATGGGGAGATTAAAATGGGGTCACAGAGGCAACATTCGACCCGTGAGAAAAAGTTTCGTTTATTTTTTTTTTTAAGTGTTGCGCAATATTCAAGGTTTTCCGGGGTATGAAGGGAGAATTTCGTAATGGGTATCTGTGATTAACGCCCTATTCAGGGTCTTAAAACCCAGAACTTGTGTCCCATTACATTTCTAGAAGTGCTAGAAACGGCGAAGTACCGTAGACTCTGGATAAGTCCGAATTCTCCAAAATATATAAAGTTGTCTTCGAAAATGAACCCGTCGCTTATTTGAATTCTCTACGTTTTTTTATAGTGATCTCTTCATACCAAGTGGGAAAACACGACTTTCTTGAAAATCTATCCATTTTTTTCCGTTTCCGTTTGTAAGTTATACAAAGACGAAATTGAAGTTATCTTAAAAAGGATTCTAAATTGAAGTCAGTAATAAATTATTGAATGAAACACAACACGCCGCCGGGGAACTTGGCAGGGAGATTCTGGGTAGAATCTCCGAAGAATAAACGATTTACTAAATATATTTTGATTTTGACAAGATATTCAAAGATACTATTAAAGATTTCGAAGTTCTTCACACTCAAAAAATGCAACTCTCAAGACAACCGAACGCTCCAAAGTTTCGATGAACAGTGCGCGAAATTAAAATGATTATTCTTCTAGTTTGGAGAGATTGCGAAATGGGAAATACCGCGGATTTCCCACTGTGCAACATTCCTTAGATTCCTGATTTCTTGTTCCCGTCTTAAACTGCATTCTTCCGTTAATTAATTCTACCTGTGTCCTACACCGTTCGTCCAGTATTTTTTGGGGAAACGTTCAAGTGAAAGAAAAACGTTCGACAATTTTTTTCTCATTCATCGTTCGACATTTTCACAAAATGGTTGTTTTAAAGTGATAAAAATTAAGGAAAAAAGGAAGTTGAACCTTTCTCACTTCTCCTCTCAGATAAATCCCACTCATACACACACACAGACACACATACTGCACATATATATAACAGTAGACAAGAATGGAAACCATCAGAAATGAAACTCCTATCAATACACTCTAGATAAGTCCGAATTCTCCAAAATATATAAAGTTGTCTTCGAAAATGAACCCGTCGCTTATTTGAATTCTCTACGTTTTTTTTTTTTTCAGAGTGATCTTTTCATACAGAGTGGGAAAACACGACTTTCTTGAAAATCTATCCATTTTTTCCGTTTCCGTTTGTAAGTTATACAAAGACGAAATTGAAGTTATCTTAAAAAGGATTCTAAATTGAAGTCAGTAATAAATTATTGAATGAAACACAACACGCCGCCGGGGAACTTGGCAGGTAGAATCTCCAAAGAATAAACGATTTACTAAATATATTTCGATTTTGACAAGATATTCAAAGAGACTATTAAAGATTTCGAAGTTTTCACACTCAAAAAATGCAACTCTCAAGACAACCGAACGCTCCGAAGTTTCGATGAACAGTGCGCTAAATTAAAATAATTATTCTTCTTGTTTAGAGAGATTGCGAAATGGGAAATACCGTGGATTTCCCACTGTGCAACATTCCTTAGATTCCTGATTTCTTGTTCCCGTCTTAAACTGCATTCTTCCGTTAATTAATTCTACCTGTGTCCTACACCGTTGTCCAGTATTTTTTTGGGGAAACGTTCAAGTGAAAGAAAAACGTTCGACAATTTTTTTCTCATTCATCGTTCGACATTTTCACAAAATGGTTGTTTTAAAGTGATAAAAATTAAGGAAAAAAGGAAGTTGGACCTTTCTCACTTCTCCTCTCAGATAAATCCCACTCATACACACACACAGACACACATACTGCACATATATATAACAGTAGACAAGAATGGAAACCATCAGAAATGAAACTCCTATCAATACACTCTCTTTCGCCTCTCAGAAAAGCAATCACAGCTCAACTTCCCCGAAATAACCCTACCCGTATATTCCTTTTTATCCCTCAGCAAAACCCCCTCCCAACACACCATGCACAATAAAACGGCCAGACTTCTGGCAGCTCCCTTTTCAAAAACGGGGTACGACTCGAACCCGGCATCTGCATTTGGGTTGATAATGATCCCGAAGTGATCTTCCCGCCGGGGGAAGTAGTGACAAAGGCCGTCGAGAGAGACCTTCAAAACTTTCAATTGCCATTTTCGCCTACTCAACTGTTTTATTTGCTATGACGCTTCAGGAGCTATTTGATTCTGTTGGAGTGTACAGGAATAAAATCCCAACAAAAAAATACACAAAAATATTTATGCAGAGAAAGGATTAAATAAAAATGATAATAAAATTGTTGCCCTTTTTTAAGAGACCTTCTTAACTTCTTGATGTAGAAGCATTTTCTGTGCTCAAAGTTCATTCTTTTTTTTTTATTCAAAAATCAATCTACGAAAAGAACTATAGTACAGTATTTTCATTTTTAAGAAAAATGTGAGAGAACTTCAGGACACTTTCATGAGCTCCGAAGAATAATTCCAATTGTAACTCCAAATAATTGTTAACCCGAACCAACACATCGCAAAAAAAAGTATTATCCTTGAATTACTGCGTCAATGCCCTACATTTCGTTCGCAAATTTCAGGATAAATATCTATCCAAACATTATGCAACTAAATGGGGTTCAAGGATCGGGTTTCAAAAAAAAACGTATTATTTTTAATTATTAAATCGCTGCGCGAATAAACTCATCTTAATTTCGGGAGAAATATCTATAGATTATTTGGCTAAATGAGGTTCACGAGTTGGGAAGCAAACATTAAATCGCATTATTTTAATCACTGCTCCAATCAACTCTAAAATTCGGTCGCACATTTCAGGAGGAATATCAAAACATTATTTCTTCGGATATACGAGTTTGGTTGCAAAAATTAGATCAGAGAAGGACTGCAATTTTTCCAGCAACCTTTTTCGATGCTGGTCAAAGTACCCAACCCCAAGCGTCTCTCTGTTCCCTTCCCATACGCGTCAGATGAAACGGGGTTCGAATCGTGTTCATTTGACCTCGCTGACCCGGGTTCTCATGTTCTAAAACAGGTCGAGAAGGCGCGACATTCGTTTCTTACCTTACTTTGCCAAAGCAATGAAAATGTGCCCTTCACCTTCTTTAAAATTCGAAGGAATTTTTCACACATTTTTAGGTAAATATGAATTCATCCCAACATTTTCTCCAGCGACTTTCAATGAGAAAAAACATTATAATAAAGTTTCAGCAATGATCGCGTAATAAATTGACGAAAGAACGCAGAAAATTCAGGACACACGAGCCGCGAGGAACACAATTTCCATCAGCTTTTTGAAGACGAACGGAAGCCATTGAAATATTTAAAACACGCAAACGCCAAAAAAATACTAGTTCGAAGTGCCTTATAGTTTGCCTTGGAACAATAACGTGTTCCACTCAGTCAGGAGAAAATGAATTTGCGCGTATCACAAAGAAAACACTCGTTTTTTTTTTTTAACCCGTATTTCCGCTTCAAAAAATCCCCAACCCGTTTTTCATGGTTTCCACCTGAGAACAAATCTTATTAAAAATAAAGGAAAAAAATAATTACAAAAGCAATTTACGCGAGAACAATACAAATTATAAGCAGACCGTGAAAAATAAATTAAATATTTCACTGCTTTCCGAAGACAAACGAAAAGCCGTTCGGAACATTATTAAATTGAATATGTCATTGCATTTCGTGAAAATGAAATGAATAAAAGAAAAGGCTGAATAAAAGCCATTTATGAATGTCTTCTCCCGCCATGAATCCCTGATGCGTTCCACCCAGCCAAGATAATAAAAATGCTCATGTGTAAAAAAAAAAAAAGATAAACGAAATTTCCTCGCACTCGAATTCATAACCATTGAACATGTCCCAACCCATTTTCCAGAGTATTCCCATAGAAAACCATTCCGAAAATGTGACACATACCAAATTCAAAGCATATAAATTCGGTACCAAGAACCGACATGTTACACGTCTTTTCAAAAACAAATGAAAATATTTCTAAATAAAATACACCTGGACTAAAAATGCTGTAGATTATTTTTTTAAATCCCGAAAACAGACATAATAAACCTCAGTTTGAAAGGTATTTTCCCGAATAGGATCCCCGATGGAGTTCTAATAAGCCAAAATAAATAAACATTCGTATCCTTTACAAAAGGAAGGGCCAACTTTTCTTTCGCTTAAATTCAACCATCGAAAACGTCCAAATCCATTTTCCAGTGATTTTCGCGTTAAAAACTGTAGCCGAATTCGAAGAGGAGAAAGTAATCATGGCGAAATAAATTTTGCGACAAGAAATCCACAAATTAAATGAACAAAATTACCAATCACCAAAATATATCGCGGCTGTCCAAAAGAATATTGGTAATATTTCTGAATGAAGCACTACTGGATTTTAAAAAAAGGTGTTACATTATTTCAGAAACCCCGAATCACAGACACATTAGACCCCAGTTTGGAAAGAATGGGATCCCTAAGGGAGTTCCAATCAAACAAAATAAATAAAATTCGCCTTCCTGATGAAAGGCTACGCCAAATTTTTCCACTCCAAAATTCAAGTGTTGAACGCGTCTAAACCTTTTTTCCCGCAATTTCCCGTTGAATATAAAAAAAACTCGAAAAAATGTGAAAATAATCTTCGAAAAAAGACTTTTCGCAAGAATTCCACATAATTACCAAGAACGGAAAAATGTTCGATTTTTTTCAAAGACTAAGGAAAATAATTCTGAATGATGTACTACAGTCCTATAAAAAGCTGTTAAATTATTTCAGAAACCCCAAAAACAGACACATTGAACTCCAGTTTGAAAATTATAGGATCCCTTATGGAGTTCCATTCAAGAACAACAAAAAATCAAATTATTATCCCTTAAAAAAGACTACGCCAAATTTTCCCACTCCCAAATTCAAGTGTCGAACGCGTCTAAATCTATTTTCTAGGAATTTCCCGTTGAATTGAAAAAAAATGAAAAGAATGTGAAAATAATTTTCGAAAAAAAAAATTCGCGAGAATTCCACATAATTACCAAGAACGGAAAAATGTTCGCTCCTTTCCAAAGACTAAGGAAGATATTTCTGAATGATGTACAGTACTACAGTACTATAAAAATCTGTTAAATTATTTCAGAAACCCCAAAAGCAGACCCCAATTTGAAAATTATAGGATCCCTGAAGGAGTTCCATTCAACAACAACAAAAAATATATTTCGCATCCCTTACAAAAGGCTGCGCCAAATATTGACACTCCCAAATTCAAGCGTCGAACGAGTCCAAATCCATTTTCCAGCAATTTTCCCGTTGAATATAAAAAACTCGAAAAAGAAATGTGAAAGCGATTGAAGCATTCAACAAAATTACCAAGAACCAAAAATATTTCGCTGTCTTGCCGAAAACAAACCTGAAGTTGCTCGAGGGACACTCATCAACTACAACCAGCAAAGCATGGATCCCCCAGCAGATCCCCCAGAACTTGTTCTCGCAATACAAAAAAAAAAAAAAAAACAACCGGGAGAAATATCGGTTTCAATTCCCCGACAGGGATCAACGACACGCTGGGGGTACTGAAGGG